>CM067322.1:88316581-88517088 GCA_034231615.1 Meghimatium bilineatum
ATATGTGAGATAGCTTCAAAAAAGTTTCTGGAGTTAGTGGATCATAAAGAAATAAGTAACAATATATTATCTACACTACATTTCCTTCAAAGTAGATCCCTTCGACAACTACATATTTTTGTCAACGTGCACACAGCTGCCGGAAACATTCTCGGAACCCATATTTTACACCTCTCTTTGCTGTCTTGTCGCATTGGTGATAACAGTATCTGCACCATTGAAATGATGTGCTTTCAGTGCCGATTTCAGTCGATGGAACGAGAAAAAAATCAACTGGTGCAAGGTCATGAGAATATGGAGGTTCTTCCAAGGTAATCACATTGTGCTTTGCGAAGTAATACTTTACCAGTGGGAATCGATGTGCAGGTCGTCGGCATGTAGCATAATTCAACTGTTTGTTCTCCATTTTTCCTGGTCGCTTTCTTCTCATTGCATCTTTTAGTCGACGGAGAATATCAACGTACATTTCCTTCTTAACTTTGAGAATTGAAACCATGGTAGAAAATACACTGGGAATAAAAATGAAACCAAGGTAGACAATACACTGGGAATAAAAATGAAACCTTGGTAGACAATACACTGGGAATAAAAATGAAACCATGGTAGACAATACACGGGGAATAAAAATGAAACCTTGGTAGACAATACACTGGGAATAAAAATGAAATCATGGTAGACAATACACTGGGAATAAAAATGAAATCATAATAGACTGGGAATAAAATACAATGGGAATAAAAAAAGCTTTCAACATAACTTTCCCTTTGCTCTTGTCCAAACGAAAGTTCTGTGTCAGTAAGGGGGGGGGGGGTGATTCACATAAATACTTGTGCTACACAAATACTTGCAATTTCTTCATTGCGGCATCAACATTTGCTTTATTAAGCAATGCTAGTGTCTCTGAGGGTGACTTCTCACACGAAACACATCATTTGACATTTGTATGTTGTTCAATCAAGGACATCTTCAAATCCGACGCTGCAACTAGCACAACACACAAACAAACATCTGTATCTTCTCTTCGAGAGTATATGTGAAGGTCACATCTGCCATGTCCTTTCGTCGCGCTCATTACCAGCTTCTGAACATATAATCTCCGCCGAAGACGGATGTGTTGGGCAATTGGCGCAAATAAAACGGCAACACAATGCATTTCCATTCTCTGGACGACATCCAACTGTAAATCTTGTAGGACCATTGTCCTGTTACAAGAGAAATCCAGTGGGAATTTGAGAATGAATGCTGAAGAAGAACATATAATCATCATAACATCATCTTTCATTTAAACACAAGTCGACTATTCCGTGAACTTTTTGAAGGAACCTCGTACAAGGTGTCTATAAAGTCGTTTACACTGATTTATATTGTTGGTGACACTATATCACATGCATTGTGTGTATTTATTGACAACTTGTGTGACGTCGTTGATGCAACAACATTTATGTAAAAAAAAATCTACTGCTCATGTCAGTTGCATATTGGGTAAGGTGTATCGTAGTATAACAGTTTCTTAAGAAGTGGGTACAAGTTAACGATGCAGCTAACAGCAACCTTCAGAGATACGTTGCACACTGGACTATGGAAATACAAACTTTCAATGACGTCATATTGAGTACATCTTTGCAAGCCAAAACTAAGGTGAGAGACATAATGCTTAGAAAACTCCTTCATGCAGCAGACTGCACACTGTATGTTGATTATGCAGACAGTATACAGGTCAACCTTAACCAATTTTCTGATGCCTGCTATAACTTTTGTTTCACCATGAGTACAAAGAAAACAGAAGCCATATTTCAACCCACACCAAACAAACCACACTTAAATTCCCATATAAGGATCAAAGAGGAAGAGCCCCAAACAGTCAATAATTTCACCTACTTGGGCAACACTCTCTCACAAAGAAGAAGAGCCTCAAACAGTCAATAATTTCACCTACCTGGGCAACACTCTCTCACAAGATGTAAACATTGACACTGAGGTAAACAACAGAATAGCGACAACTCTTGTCACATTTGGAAGATTGCGAAAAAACTTATAGGAAAAAAGGGAATAACAACTACCACCAAACTCATAGTTTTTACCAAGAAACAGTAATATCATTACTCCTATATGCTTGTGGAACATGGACAGTACATGGTAGACATACTGAAAGACTCAACCACTTCCATCTAAGCTGCCTTTGTAAGTTACTCAATATCCATTGGTGGGATAAAATACCAGACAGTGAAGTACTGATGAAATCCAAGTCTGCAAGCATACATACAATGTTGATGAAGGCGCAGACATGATGGGCAGGACACATGGTCCGCATGAAAGATCATCGTCTAACCAAATATTTGCTATATCTTCGACTCCGACGGACAAACAACATTGAGTACATTTCAAATTTAGTGTGCAACAAATTCAGTTGACAACAAATTTCCACCAACCTGAGCAACACTCACAAGATGTAAACATTGACACTGAGGTAAACAACAGAATAGCGACAACTAGTGTCACATTTGGAAGATTGCGAAAAAAAAACGTATAGGAAAAAAGGGAATAACAACTACCACCAAACTCATAGTTTACCAAGAAACAGTAATATCAGTGCAAACCAACTTTGTAATGGCACCATATTTTAACGTTAGAAACGATTCCTCTATCTTTGGCTACTTATTTAAACAAAATATTATTGAAATTTAATTGCGCAAGTTCTGCACAATCATTCTCTAATCCTATTTTTTTCTTAGGTGCTAGTGTCATATTGAAGACATTTTTTTAATGGCTTATTTATTGCCGGTGGATTTTCCTTTTACTGTTTTGATTTCATAACTGTTAAAGATTCTCAGATTAGGCAACAATTATAACAGAGATATCCAAGCTAAATGTTAGATAAACGTTAGATAACTCTGATAGAACTAAGCCATGACCATCGAAGATATAAGACATGTAGGGTAAATTGGGGATCACCCTTCAAAAATGACGATTTGATTTTGTGTGTGATTTACATTGGCTTTCGACACTAAGTAATCAATGAGCATCCCAGAAATAGTCAAATGTGTCAGTTTTGAAGGATGATACCCAAAGGGCAGTATATTGGACGAGTCACAAAGAAGCACTCAATCCTAGTTCCTCGTCAATTATTACACAGTCCTGTGGACTCATCTAGGATTAATACTTCAAAACTACATCCCTTTCACAATCCGTAGAAGCGTTAACCATATACGAGGTAGCTTTAGAAAGTTCCCGGAATTGTGGACTAGTTTTTAAATGAAAGATAATTTTATAGAAATTATATTTTTATAAGTTGGTAATGACCTTGATGAAAGGGCATGACATACGTACTCTTCACATATACTCTTGAAGAGAAGATACAAATGTTTGTTTGTGTGTTGTGCTAGCTACATCGTCGGAGTTGCAAATGTTCTTCATTGAACAACGTAAAAATGTCAAAAGGCTAATCTAGATAGCAGTTTTCTCAATAACATCATCACAGAAGATAAGACGTGATTTTTTTTGGTACGATCCTCACACAAAACGCAAGCCTCGTGAATGGAATACACCAGCATCTAACCGGACACAGAAATTTCGTTTCGACAAAAGTAAAGCAACAGTTATGTTGGAAGATATTGTGGATTCCCAGGGTATTGTTTACCATGACTGTAGTCTTGAAGGCAGAACGTTTAACCAGGAAATATACGTTGATAGCTTCCACAGTCCAAGAGATACAATCTGAAGAAAACGGCCAGAGAAATGGAGAACAAACAGTTAGATTATACTTCATGACAATGCGACGGCACATACCTACTGGTAAAGTAGTACTCAGAAAACACGTGATTACTTTGGAACGGTTTCCATATTCTTCCGATTTTGCTGAATTTTTCTAGTTCCTTCCACTCGTCGTTTTGTTTATAATTTTTTTTTTCTGTGATCGCTTGGCATTATCGTTTACATCTACACAATACGTGCTGTGAGTGGAGTGTTGCTTCTTTGAGAGGGACGACATACATGTACAGTAATCCAAGCACACATAAAGTAATCCTCTACGTCTTTCGTCTGCCTTTTATCACAAGAGATACGATACACCAGTTTCCAGGGTGACCACGTGGATTCACTTTTAGGATATTTGCTATCTGCTAATCCTAGCAAAAGCAGAAATAAAGATTTAACAGGCAATAACTCAGATTGTTCAGATATTTGTTTGGAATTATATTTGTGATTTTCTCTTTGTTGTTACCATTCATTCTCTAACTCCCATTCAATCTTTTTTGTAGCAGGACAATGGTCATAATAGAATTCTAGTAGTTAAGAGAACAAAAAGTTGTGTTTGGCCAGTTCATTTTGTATCATTAGCCCAACATATCCGATTACGGCGGTAAGTTTATATGTGAGTCATACAAATATAAATACACTGTACTGTTAGTCTTTACAATTTTTGTGTGAATATTTTCACCTATTGACCAAGACCATCAGCTTTTAGCTTCTTTTGATTTTTATTTACTAAAACGACGGAGTAGTTAAATCATACCCAACTTTCATATTTTCAACACCCTAATTGGTAGCATATCTTATCCAGGACGTAGCTATCAACCCAGCATTTGTTGGCTGTGGTGATTTTCTAGGCAATATAATACGTTCAGTAGGTTGCCATTGCTTTCTGAACGGTCCGGATGCACAATTGCCTGTGGTGAGGATCGAACTCGGTACCTTTGCCGTCACAGACGCGCTCTGTACCACTTCGCCACAGAGCCGGACTACATTCAACACCCTACATTCCTACGAAATGTATAACAGATTACAATGTTATAACCCTCAGTTTCAGTTTCCAGTTTTTTTTTCTAACCTACTAAATATTTCGTGTCGTTTCTGCTCTCGTCTAAATCTCGTTATTTCAAACTCCTGCTGATTTCTCTCTCTCGCTATCTTGCAAAATTTCCCTTATCTTCATAAATTCGTATGACAAATATAGCAAAATTGTTCCAGCATTCATTTCAGTAAGTTAATTCACAAGGCCACTTTGGTACATACAGGCAGAGTTACACAAAAAGCAGCATAAGTGAAATCCTTTTCTTTCTTTTTTTATTTGACGCTTTCCGCCCTAGAGACTTCAAATATCATCAGCTTAAAAAAAATGAAGCATATTTTTATTTTTAAATAAAAGTTTTATTTATACAATTTGATACGTTGCACTTCTTTCTTATATTTGTTTTAAAACAATGTACGCCTACGGCCAAGATAAATGCTCTTTGGTGTAATTTGGTGCAGAGATTTAAACTGATATGTTCAAGAAAGATCTGAATGTAATAAACTTGTGGATGGCGCATGCACCAAAAACAGTGTGGACATAATGTATATTACATTACCAAATTTCACAACAGTGATGTTTTTGAAATGTTACTCACCATAATATTTATGTATTGGCAATTTTTTATTTGTACTTTTTGTCGGTTTGAAAATTTTTTAATTTTTCTCATGACAAAAGGTAAAGTCAAAACCCGACCAAAAGTCATTCAATTGATAACCATAAACTGGAAGGTATAATTAATTTTGAATATTTGTCTGCATCCATGAACATTTCTAAGAGCTAAATAAATTTGGCAGTGTGTCCTATTCGATATTATGCTGTCCCGACCAAGCTCTTTTTAAAATTGTAATAATTTTTTAAAGCAATATAAATACATTCTGTGGTTTTTCCATTGCTTTTTGAACTGTCCGCATTCACAATTGTCTGTGGTGGGATATGAACCTGTGTCCTGGCAGTCACAGACGTGCACTGTACAACCCGTCACAGACTCGCACTGTACCAACCGTCACAGATGCGCACTGTACCACCCATCACAGACGCGCACTGTACAACCAGTCACAGACGCGTACTGTACCACCCGTAACAGACGCGTACTGTACCACCCGTAACAGACGCGTACTGTACCACACGTCACAGACGCGTACTGTACCACTCATCACAGAAGCGCAATGTACCACCCGTCACAGAGCCTGACGTTGAGAGTTCAGTACAGCAGAAATCAATTGAAGTTGAAGCATTGTGATAGCGAAATAAAAAATAGCTACAATTTAAACAAAAACACAACTATTCGTAATGCACCGGCAGTACTCTGAATAGAGCAATCATATTTACAGTAGCAATTGAAGTCCGTGAAACATGGTCCTTTAATAAATAAATGGCACACATAATTGATGCTTTCAAATGAGATGCAAACAACACTATAACAAAAAATCTTAGAGTTTTTTGGTCATAAAAACAGATTTAATAATATGAAACAATAATGGAAGGTATGGTTGATGGTAATCAAGGTCCGATCAAAACAACGATGGACAAGGAACATCTCATATTGTTTATATATAGCTGTGGCCAAGGTATGGTTGATGGTAATCAAGGTCCGATCAAGACAACGATGGACAAGGAACATCTAAGATTGTTTATAAATAGCCGTGGCCCCGATAAATTTGCCCAGAATTGGGAGGAGTTTAGAACACCAACAGATAAATAATACGCTCTAGAAAGAATATATCGCACGACTTATCCGTTATTTAAAAGCAAATTTCTTATTGAAAACACATGAGAAATGTGATCAATCTCCTTACACATGAGTAGGTACAGTTATTTCACACGTAATTGCTGTCGGACATAACAAAGAATCAGAAACAAACGTTATTTTCTACCTGTAGTTATCAAAAATTTCTTTGCATTAAAATCAAGCTGGTTTCATGTTTTCAGTATTTTCTATACATAGCTTAAGAGTTTGGTAATTTTGTTTACTAACGTTTTGCGACTTTTTACCTAAAGTGTAAAAATTATTTACCTAACATTTGTCCATGTTGTTACCTATTGTTTGGCCAATTTTTACATCAAGTTTGGCAATTTTTTTTTACATAAAGTGGCAATCTATTATTTAAAGATTGGCAAATTTGTTACGAGATTTTGATCATAAACAGTTTCACTGTCTAGCAATTCTGGTTCAAAAAATGATCTAAGACGGGGAAAAAACACAACAAAATAAGAATATCGAGAGGGAAACAAAAAATAAAGACACTTACCTGGCATACACGCTGTAAGGCGATTAAATACTTATTTGATTGGGAGGGTGGGGGAGGGAGTGGTAGAGTTGTCTACACCATAGATGGTCAAAGTAACCGAGGAGTCATACGGAAGTCGGATGTATTCAGCCGAAAGAGGCAGTTTCGCAGCCATGCTGTAAACCTTAATACAACGCATTACGTTTTCCGGACGACATGCTGCTAATCTTCAGAAGTTTGAGAACCATCGGCGTAGAAAATCCTATACGTATACAAAGATGTATAGGAGCTAGAGTCCGTCACAAGTTCTTGTTTGATAACAAACAAAAAAAACTTAAGCAATGAACACGACACCAAAGAAACACACACCAAAGCTTGATCATGATAAAAGTCCATCGAAACTTGAAATTCAAAGGCAAACACACGCATACACTTTATCACCAAGACTTACATTTCACATGCATTTGATCATCCTCCTTCCCTCCTCCTCTCTGCCCTTACATCTGGAGTCATCCTGGAGATTCTCTTTCACGTAGAATTATCTGAACTCTCCTCTATCTGACATCACATCCGAGTTACGTATGTGAGATAAGGGCGTAGGCAAGACATACCGCAAGTGTTCAGAACTTGCAATCAAGTACCCCGAACTCTAACCTCTAGGCAATTCATGATTTTCAACTATTTTTACCTTTTTTTGTGAGCGTCTAGTTTTTGTGGATGCGTGGTATTTGTTCAAGATGATTTACCTGTAGTTCATACCTGCAGTTTTCATCCTTTCTTGGTCTTTGGCTTTCTTTCGGAACACATTTTTACACTTTAATACTCCACTTCAATATAAGACAAAAGATGCCGAATCAGGATTGTTATATATGATATTTTTCTGCACGATACGAATTCCTTACATATGAAGGCCTTTCCCCCCAAAAATAGGCGAGTTCTAGTATAATAAAAATGCAAGTTGGCAGCAATACAGTGGGATAACTAGTATCGCAAGCACCATCTCCGGTTCGTCATTACTTCCCTAAAGTTAGAAGATTATTATAAAAATATATTCTGCAAAAATAATGAACAATTCCAATCAATTCATGCATTTGACCTCTGCATTAAAAAAATATATAACCAGTACCAGCTTGCCTTTCAGGCGCTGTCCGAGTCCCTCATCAAATATACCCTCATCATGGCAACTCTGAGCTATTGTCAGAGAGCATCACTTATCTTGGCTAATCCAAGTTATCCCGTGCTTTTCGTTCGCTGGAAATACAAAGTATATGCAGAGTGACAAATGAGCAATAACACCAATCAAGATAAGCGACGATATCTGAGATAAGAGCGCAAGACTATCATAGAGAAGGACTTGAAACAGCCTCCGAGAAAGAGCATCTCAGTTGGCGTTAGGCTTGTAGTGTTCTCGAGAGTCACGCATACACCAACCAGTACAAAGTAGATTTGAGTAAAAATGTCGAGCTGAAATCGAATGTGTTTGCTCATGTCCCTCTCCGTTATAGTTGTGTGCGCATATCTCGGAGTATCTAGATACATGACTCTATTTGACAATTTCCGTGTTTTCCGTTACTTGGATACACAAAGTGTGCACAAAGTAACCGATGTATTGTCGTGTCAGCCTATATGAATAACACAATATGTGGGACTATTCCGGAGAGGTCCACGGGTGCAATTGTTGCAGGGAAATCTTTAAATCACTAAACAACGCATTGCGATTTCCGAGCTAAAGTTTTGTGACTAACATGAGTGTGAAATTGCACGATAGCCATACAAATACAATATATTTAAATAAAAAACAATACTGTGCAATTGTACGTAGATCTGACAGGAAAGAAAGTTTTTGGAGAGACGCACAAGATGAAAGTATAGATACAAGTGAGAAGGTCATATCCAGATATAAACAAATTCAATATTTCAAATTCCACTGCTGTTGCATAGCACAAATATATAATTGCGAAGATATTAAATCGAAACGTCAATCGTTTTCATCCTTATTAACTTTTGGATAATTGTTTTTACCATTTTATTTGTTGTGGTAGATATTAACACATATTTACATACAATGATTACGCTGTATGACACAGAAGGTGCTCGGTGTTTCGCCATATCAGCTAAACCTTGGAGTCGCCACTTAACTCAACATTTTATTATCTTAACACACTTTCTTCATATTCTCCTCCTTGAATATTGTATGTTTCTTAATTTAGACACATACATAAATATTTATCCATATTGTTGTGTTTTTTTTTGGTATTTTCTTCAGTTTGTGTAGTCTAAGAGCAGAAACACAATAATATATTTAAAAAAAAATATGATGCATGAGAAGAAGAAAATGACAATGTGGTTGGGTGTGGCACTAAACGCCTACAGAAAATTTGGAAACAGGAGATGACATCTATACAAGTCATCGGAAGAGTCAGAAAGGGTGGGAAACATAGAAAGTAAAAGAAAGGAGATAAGAGCAATGGTTTAAAGTTACTTTAAAAAGTTTCAGTTTTAGATGTGTTGTGTAAATAGAATTATCGAGATAGCGGAACAAACAGAGATAAACAAGTAAAATAATTAGAAAGTTGGCTAGAACCGAGGTCACTGGATATAACATTCTTAAAGATGCTCTATAACAGCACTCACTGGTACATGTCTGGACATGAAAAAGTAGACAAACTGCAAAAACGGTAGGTAACCTCACTCAGTCTCAAGTACCACAAAGTTTCTGGGAAGTAAAGTATATGCTCAAACAATCTATGCGACTTCAGTTGGGAAAACTAAACGGAAGCTACAAATTTAAGCAAGACAACATCAACAAATTGAATAGAAACGAACACATCACAATATTTGGACTGAGAATGGAACATTGCTGCCTAAAAGCACACGTAGACCGAATCAGCATCAGTGACTCTGCGACCAGCATCTGTGGAACAACAACATAAACACCAGAACACATGGTACATGATATACCAGTTTCGCTGTTCACATAGGGATAGACAGACGATGACCGTCTGCAGTTATAGAAGACATCTGCACAGAATTCCTTAGGAGTTTATTCGTTTTCTTTTGATTATTATTGTGAATTTCGTGGGTCACTATTTATATACTTAGAGTCGCCTTGGCTATTTTTGTCATGTACTCCAAGTATATAAATAGTTACCAATGAAAATAACGACAATAATCAAAAAACATAACGACTGAAGTCCTATTTAATTATGTGCAGATCGCGTCTATTGCAGTCGGTCATGGTCTGGCCATAGCTGTCTACAGCAGTGTTTCTGTGCTATAACAGCCCCTTTCGTATAGATTTTATATACACCCCCCCCCAATCATGTTTGTAAATGCTTCTTCTGTAAAAGCGCAGGGGATTTACGTTATAAAATACGGTACTGTCCTAGTAGAGACCAACACATATTAAACGGAACAAACTTTAGTGAAACGAAGTTTACCCGTAACTAGGGTACAAGTGGACATAAAACATATTATAAAAGGGACACAATCAGAAATGATGCAACAAGTTTTATTGGGGGAAGTAATCTTGCATAATAACGAGAGGAGCGTGAAATGTGGTGTTTGTGGTTGTTGTCCTTGATGTCCATATACATTCTGCATGATAACTTTTAAGATGCTATGGAGATGTGACACGGTGCGTATTGTTTCTCAATTCCACGCTACCCCATACTCTTGCAATGTGCTGAGCGCCATTATTTTCTTTGCGCTTCCGTAATGCGCAGATGGATCATCCTTGGGGTCTTGTTACCTCTAATATTGTATGGTATGTGTCCTGATATAACATAATTGGACTTTGTTGAAAGGCACGCCTCTCCAAAAGAGAGGCAAACTCATTAACTACCTACGTAACGTGCAGATAGTATACGGCAATCATTATACTGCGCGGTCATTATATCTGCACGCCACAAACTGAGAGCGTCCCCCCAAACCAAGTGTGTAGCACGCTAAAGAAATGTAGAGTACAGATATTATCAACAGGTAGTACTTTGTCTGCTTTGTAGAAACACAACCGAAACCTGCTTATTTCTGGGGAGACTCAAACTGCCATATCTGAGTTAGCAACAGCCATGTTTGTTATTGTATGGAGCAACAAATACCAGCGATTTGTTATGCACAGTGACTATCTAACAAGTGGGATTAAAACCCTGAACAGTGTATTGGCGTCTACTAGGAAATAACCTAAAATACTATCGTCGTTTTTGTGGCTATTTTTGATGCCCTTTTGCATAGCCTAATTGAACATGTTGTACACATCAAGCACAATAGCAGTCATTGTTTTTTTTAATGAAGAGAAGTAATGAATCCTTATTTAAAATAGACAACACTATACTGATGACCCTACTCTTTGATGAAGTTTATTATGCGGTGGTTGAGGTGATAAACTATACAAACAACAGAATAATTCATGAAAACACACCGCCAGACTGCCATAATTGCTAAAAATAATTTATTTAAATATATATATTTTTTCCAAGAAATATATTGATAAAACCACAGAAAACATTTTCCTGTTAGGAGCTACAGTACGTTTATAAAGTGAATTTCCATTTTTTTACTGCTCATGTGTGCTAACGTTTGCTGTTGTTAAAATCTTTTATATTATTTTCATTTTAATACAGCTAAAAAACTTACCGTTTTCAACAAAAGCTTGCTACGGTTTTCAATATTCCTAGATGGACCAGCCTTCACAAAAAGTATGTCGTAGATTCACATACAGCATTTCGTTAAGTCAGAAAAATTATCTTGTAAGTTCCCAAAAGGTATCTTGTCACTTCACAAATGGTATTTTGAAACTTCACAAAAACGTAATTCGTGTCTTCACAAAAAGCATCCTGTAGCGTCATAGAATATCTTTTAACTTCACAAACACTATCTATTAACACCACACAAGTATTTTTTAACTTCACAAATATATCTGGTAACTTCATAAAACACATTCGCTTGTAGTTTAATAAAACAACTTGATCATGAAATTTCACATACATTCTGCCGTCCACAAATTACAATAACATGACAAAAACAACACCAACAACTTCCTCATACTTCTACCAATTAAAATCTATATCTAAAACTACTTGTTTTATGTCCTCAAACATCCACACATCAACATCACACTTTCTAGTCGACATTTAGTATTTTGAAACGAAACAATGTAAGCGAATATTTCAGAAATGTATATATCTATGTTAAATATATATGCTCTTATCATCACTTGATCTCGAAGATTAGTCTAGAGATAAGAGAGAAGAACAACTTTGTCAGATTATTTGTCAAACCTACTTCAGATTATATTTTATAAAGTATCCTACACACACGCGCGCACGCAAGATCACGCGGGCGCGCGCACACACACACGCACGCACACACGCACACACACACACACATACGTATATAACATACCCATCTACCTACTCATGCACTCATTAATTTTTTAAAGAGTTTATAGTCACGTCTTGACAAATCCATCTCAAAATAGAGATCCTACTAACTTGTCACAGACAGCGTCGTTCATCTTGATTGATGCGCCTGATTAGAGCCTGTTTTATACTTTGTTTTCATAGCCAACACAAAAACGGATCAGAAATTATGAGTGACTGTATATGTCATCAGTTAACAGGACCTATATCTGGAGATGGATTTTCGATCTCAATACAAATAATGGGCTAAATTTATTGTTTTTACTAAAGTAGTATTGGCACTATCATCACAATAAATGGACAGCTACTGAACAAGCACATGTATGTAACTATTACAAGAACACCATCTACAGATAATAACACCACAAGGTACAGATTAAGCAAATGTGACCACATCGCGTGATAAGTACAACTTTTTAATATTACTCGCAGTTTCATTCAGATTTCGGGACCTAGCTGACCTCGGATTAAAAAGCCGCTAGATATGCTTCAAAATGCGCGCTACACACTAGAGGCCCAAGCCTTTGGATGACCCTGTGGGGACGGGGGGCCTTTAGTGTGTAGCGGACAGATTAATGGTTCCGCAAGTAAACTTAGCTTCTGTGAAATGCTTCTTTATCGATATTTCGTTTCGTGAAATAATGTACGTAGTTGTTTCGTTAAAACTTTTGCTTAACATGTATAAGAAGAGGTATAAGAACAAATACCAACATTCAAGTACGTCATGCGGCTGTTATATAAACCCTAACTATACGCTTGTGAAAAGGGGACAGTGTATGCTAGACATGCAAGAAAACTAAATCACTTCCATCTTAGCTGCCTACGTAAATTACTAAACAACCATTGGTGGGACACATTACCAGACTACAGGTATTGGAAATATCAGCTTCAACAAGAATCTACACATTATGAAAGCGTAAGCACGCTGTGCAAGCCATCTTGTGCGTATGGAGGACTCGCGTCTACCAAAACAAATATATTATGGAGTTCTCAAGACAGGACTTCGAAATCTGGTGGACAGAAAAATCTTTTAAAAGACACACTGTAACATCTCAAAATTGACGTAGGCTATTGAGAGAGCCTCGCTCAGGAAAGAACAACATTACAGTCTTACAGTCTCAGAACTGGAGCACTAGCAGCGGGGAGTTCAGACAAGATACTGCAGGACAGAAGCGGGCACGTAGAAAAGACAAAACATCTCAACGTCCAATTGTCAATTGTATGGAAGAACGTCTGGTGCTCGCATTGGACTTGCTAGTCATTTAAAAACGAACTAATGAAACTTTATTATTTTGAGTTTATTATTTATTATTGTTATTATTTTGGTTGAGTTTTTGGTCATCGTTGATTACGACGGACAAACATCGTCACCCACTGTAACTTGAACACTACTGAAAGAGTTAAATGTATATAACTATTACTCCATCTACAGGTAACATCTTAACTTAAACACTACTGAAACAAGCAATAAATCCAACTATTTGAACAACAAGCACACAATCAATAGATTGAAAACTTGGTAGATATACAAGGCCTGGAGAGAAACGTCTTCCTTATTGTATGAAAATTTATCTTCGAATGTGTAAACAAAACAGTAAGGAACAAGGAGTTGAGATATGTTGAGAAAGAAATCAGATATTTCTCATAAACACTTGTCACATCATCTTTACGTTTTTATTGGTGTGTCTTTGGCATTTTCTTAAACTTCAACCAAATATTTTCACCTCTGTCGTCAATTTACTTTGATCAGTCTCAAGACAACGCCCACTTTACAGAATATCACTACAAGAAATGCCAACCCAGATGTCAATACAATATTGTGAACAAGGAATCTACAAATGTGTATGCCTACACTACTCCCAGACCAGACATGTAAATATAAACAGACAAACATCTTTATTGACAGAAAAACATCTTCATAGACAGACAAACAAGCTGATTGTCTTGTATGGAGATTCATAGATCGCATTTCACGAAATCAGACTACATACGCAGCATAGATAACCTTTACATGTTTATGTAACATGTGACGTCTATCTATCTATTCGCTAAAATCTTTGTTGCCTTTCAGCGTCAGGGGTAGAAGAGTTCTCTGGAGATGGCCCTCGTGTGTGCTGAGTATATTGTGGAATTTGTTGCCTCTTTTATCTCGGTGGTCCATTGTTTTCGTAGCCGGCCTCTACCTCTGCCTTCACTGTATATGTGTAGCATAGCTTGCTGTGGTACGCTGTCTGATTGTAGTCTGCTGATGTGTGCAAACCATTTGATCTGTTATCTCTTAATATGTTCCAAGATTGGGGTGGTGTCTGTTCTTTGTCTAATTCCTCATTCCTCATTCTGTCTGTTAGCGAGTTCTCTAGGATTCTGCGCAAACATGCCATTTCAGCTGTCGCACGTTTGCGTTTGTCTTGTGTAGTCGTTTTGACATTGGTAGCACAGCGTTGGCATACTAATAGTTTTAAATAGTGTTCTTTTGGTGTTTAAGTCTACAATTTTTGTTTCTTAAGATTGGTGTCATTTATCCTAGGGCTAGACATGCTTTACTACACATATTGTGTATTATATTACTGCTCTTGCCGTCTGTCGTTATATTGTTTCCTAGATATGTGAAAATTAAAAGTTAAAATATCAGAATTAAAATAAATGCCACCTGCCTCTCAAGTGTAAATATATATATATATGGATGGATAGACTAACAAATTATATATATAAATGTGTAGACAAAGAGGCGGACGGACGGACAGATAGACAACCAGAAATCTAGAAACAATTGCTACTTTCGCCTATATCTTGGCGATATATTGATTTCCAGATGTTGTAAAGTCCCACACATAAAAATGTAACAATATTGTTAACTGTGAAAATTGCGCATAACACAGCCCCTTAAATATTTATCAAGGCTAAGTATAAAAATATGATCTGTATGCGTATATATCGTCTGCACAGGAACAAAAGGTCATCAGATATATGTGTTGTCTTCTTCTGGAACAAGCTAGCCTTCAAGTTGATAGTATTCTGAACGATGAAATACTGGAAAAAGTTCATAGTTTATATTTGAGTATACAATGACACAAGAATGAGATGCAGCAAATGAGATCCCATTTCCACTGGGATTTCTTTGGTTTTCTGTGCATCCATTGTGTGTACAAACATATGAAATGCAAAAGCAATTAGTAAAAATGCCAAGCTGTGTGTGTTCAACTTCATTGCAGTATTTATGTTTATATATAGTTGTGAAAGCTGGAAATACAAATGCACTAGAAAAGAAATAAAATGCGTTTGAAAATAAAGAACAGAAGTGCGAATAAGAGAAGTCACCAAACAACACGTTTCTACAACAATATCAAATAAATGGTGATTTATTTCAGGAATAAGAGGGGTAAAACGAGGGGTGAGACAAGGATGTATTTTATGACCCAGCCTATTTAATATCTACACAGGTAATATCTTTAAACATACAGAAGGAATGATGACAGGACTCAATATTGGCGGGAAACTAATAATCCTGCGAAATGTAGATGGCACTGTTCTTTTATCAGTGAGTGAACAAGATCTACATAGACTAATAGATCAAGTCGATAAATCAAGTTATGAATAAATGGACTAGATCTAAACATTAAAAAGTTTTATAAAAATGATATCAGCAAAATCACAGAAGAACAGGCGCAAAACAAAAATACACAGAGAAATGTTGTAACCAATGTGACTAACTAAGTAGAACATTATCAATATCTCAGACACATAATCACAAATAAAACAGCAGATGTGAAACAGAAGTTAAACGGAGAATAGGAATGGCTAAAAGTACTTTCAGTAACATGAGAAAAAAATAGTGACATCTAATCAATTACAAACAAATTAAAAATTAGAATTATAAAATGCTAGATCTGTTCTATATTAATGTATGGTTCGGAAATATGGACAATAAATAAATAATAGAAGATCGAACTGGTGCTTTGAAATGTGGGTATATAGAATAATAGGGAGAATTTCATGGAAATAGAAGAAAACAAAGATGTTCTAATATTCTTATTCGTTCTTCGTATGAAGAAAGAATTATTTAAAAAATAAAGATCAAACAAATACAATATTTTGGACACATTAAAAGATGTGATACCTTGGTGTAACTTGAGGGTAAAGTTGAGGGGAGGCGAGCAAGAGGTAGGCAGAGAAACAAGTGGAAAAGTAACATCATGTGATAGACAGTCTAGCCGAGTGCACCACCAAGACAAGAGACAGGGAATGTTGGAGGTCTGTTTCAGCCAACCTCTCTTGCGGAGACGGTATTTAATGATGATGATATTTTGGGAGTATACGTAGTATTAAAAATATTGTTCCACCTCTACAAGCAACAAAATGGGTACCAGATGACGAAAACAAAAGAGAAAGTCACATATAAATTCTTCATAGAGCTCCCGTCAAACAATGTATAATTACCAGACTGTACAACATGCAAGAATTACCATACCGTACAACATACAAGAATTACCAGACTGTACAACATACACGAATTACCAGACTGTACAACATACAAGAATTACCAGACTGTACACATACAAGAATTACCAGACTGTACAACATACAAGAATTACCAGACTGTACACATACAAGAATTACCAGACTGTACAACATACAAGAATTACCAGACTGTACACATACAAGAATTACCAGACTGTACAACATACAAGAATTACCAGACTGTACAACATACAAGAATTACCAGACTGTACAACATACAAGAATTACCAGACTGTACAACATACAAGAATTACCAGACTGTACAACATACAAGAATTACCAGACTGTACACATACAAGAATTACCAGACTGTACAACATACAAGAATTACCAGACTGTACACATACAAGAATTACCAGACTGTACAACATACAAGAATTACCAGACTGTACAACATACAAGAATTACCAGACTGTACAACATACAAGAATTACCAGACTGTACAACATACAAGAATTACCAGACTGTACAACATACAAGAATTACCAGACTGTACACATACAAGAATTACCAGACTGTACAACATACAAGAATTACCAGACTGTACAACATACAAGAATTACCAGACTGTACAACATACAAGAATTACCAGACTGTACAACATACAAGAATTACCAGACTGTACAACATACAAGAATTACCAGACTGTACACATACAAGAATTACCAGACTGTACAACATACAGGAATTACCAGACTGTACAACATACAAGAATTTTACAGAGCAACACCACATAGTTGGAGCTACAACGCACGTTTTTGTACTCTCTCTTCCTCTCTCTCTCTCTCTCTCTCATTCAAATACATCAATACACATACACAATTGGCTAACCTTGATGGTCATGTTTAGTGAGATCAGCTCTTGAGATCTTGAGATGGCCCTAAAAACAAAATATAAAATGGATTAGTTTAGGAAATAAATAATTGTGAAAGATGTATTTATTTATTTCAATCTTTCTCTCTCTCTCTCTCTCTCTCTCTCTCTCTCTCTCTCTCTCTCTTTCTTTTTATATATTTTGCTTTTTTATTTGGATTATAGTTTAATGGTGTGCAGTGATTTTTCTTAATGGGGACTAGGTTGGTTCATTTATGGGCAATGCAGGTAAATAAGAATATTCTAACTTCTTGGTGTAACTGACACAGCGATATATATTATATTTTATGGTCCTAGTATAACCAAATTGGACAACTGAAAACTAGTACCTGACCAAAATAGACATTTATTGTTTTTATTTTAAAAATGTGTAACGAACCCCACAATATTACGGTATTGAAACCATAACTTTGCTAGCAGAAAGTGCTTGTTTACCCTGAAATAAAATTGATACATAATCAATCAAGTTTGCTTATTTTAGTCACAATAAACTGCTTTAAAGTAATTTAAAACCTGCTTTTACATTTTCTTATATTCTTCTTTGATCAGCCTGACCTTCATAGTAATATCACTTTCTATTTGTTCTAGTGATTCTCCTTTCCATGCTAGGAGATCAGCCGATTCATCTCAAAGTATGCCATGTTGACCAGGAATCCACTGTTTCTTTGGTAGTACTAATGATGTGTAGTAAGCAGAGATATGCCGTGTTATGGTGCCGACAGGCGGAAGCATCAGGCGGTACCAATAAAAATATATTCAAGGGGCGGAATTTCGAAGAAAAACCTTTTAAGGGGACGGCATTTCCAAGACGTGTATCATACCTGAGAAAATAGACTACAAGGTCCAGGTAGTAAACAGACCGTAAGTTCATTCATGCATTCATATCTGTGTTCTTGGGATCTTTCACTTCCTGCAATACTGACTTTGAAATAAGTTAGAAAGGCTACATTTATGTTATGCTCAGCAATTTATGAGCATTAATGTTGTTTCTGTTATGGCTTTCATTTCTGCTTTGAAATTTGTGCAATGTTTTCCTGTGGGTATGGATTTTTCTATTTTTCATCTATTTGGTGTTACTATATATATTTCCGCTCCTCCATCTAATACTGCTGCTTTTTCTGATCCATCTGTATATATACATGTGTCCATATATCCCTTGGGTATGTTTTCTGTATGTGATTCTTAGTTGTTGCTTTAAGTACTTGTATTGGAGTTTTCGTTTTTGTAATAATACCTGGTATATTGTCCATAGAAGAGACACATCAAAATTTCATCACAGATGTAATCAGAAAACGTCGTTGGTCCTACATAGGGCATGTCCTACGCGCAGACATCAACATAATACACCACCAATCTCTTGAATGGACACCTACAGGCAGAAGAGCCAGGGGTAGACCAAAATAAACACTTAGAAGAACAATACCTAAAGAAAGTAAAACAATCAATATCCATACTATTCAAGAACTGCACAGAATAGCTTTGAACGGACAGAATTGGAGAGATCTGACCTCTGCCCTATGCGCTAACCTCAGCGCAAAAGGAAAAATGAATGAATGAATATTGTCCATACATTTTGGAAAGTTCTTCCTGTCCCAGGCTGGGTTTAAAGGTGTCCAGTTTTAGATTTTGTAGATCTGAGTCCGTGAGTGATTTTTTTAAAGCTGTTTCCGGAGTGTAGGAAGCTACTCCTTTTAAGTCTCACTTTTCTGGGTCAAAGGGCATGAGCCCATGGACCGCTGGATCAGCAACCAACCAACCAACCAAGTCTCACTTTTGTAGGTCTGCATAGTTTTTGGTTCATTTGATGACTCTCCAAACATTTGAACTTTGTGATAATACTGTGTGAGGATTTTAAAATTAATTGTTTCTTCCACTGATGGCAAACTTGTTTATGTTACAATTTCTAAGATTGGGGTAGTTTTCATACCTCCTGTTATTATTCTGAGATTGTGGTTTTGTAACTTTGAGATATTTTGAGTGTTACTTTTCGCTGCAGTGCCTCATGCTGACATTCCATATTTAAAAGCTGGTCTTACGTATATTGTGTATGCTCTACTTAGAATTTTCCCATTTGCTCCTCAATCTATTCCAGCCAATCTTTTATGGAGTGATGTCCTCATTATGCCTTTCGTTTGGCAATTGTCTATGTGCTATTTCATGTAAGTCTTGGGTCAATAGTGACTTCAAAGTATGTCAGCGTCTTATCTTTTGGCAATATTTGACCTTTTAGTGAGAGTTTTTGTGGTTTTATGCACATTCTGAAAATGGTATATGTATTTACTTGAACACGACCTATTGGTCTGTCCAAATGACCAAATTTCCCATGGTTTCCTGCAATCGTATTTTTGTTGTACCTGCTCTCTGTTTCACCGCGCCATATTTCCAGATCGTCAGCATACATTGCATCACTTACTTTATGACTTTTAATTAACGGAAATAATTATATACTCGCAATAATTACAAGCTACATAAGTTAACAAGAACATGGAAAGTTTAGTAAGTAAAGCAACCCATATAATTTATTAATGCCGTAGGGGTGTTAACAATCTCACATTTCAGAGGCTCTGCAAATGAGGGCGGTAGCCATCTCCTCTCCCTCGCAGTCTTTACTTCCCGGATTAAACCGGTACCCATTTAAGGCTGGGTCGACCCGGGAGACGTTGCGATCTGAAAAATATGGATTCCGCCATAATATTTCCGCCTCAACTGGGGAATGAACCCAGGACAACTCATATGCGAAGCCAGTGCGCTAACCACTGCGCTACGCGGCTCCCGGTATGGAAAGTATATTTGTATACGACGGCCTGCCAAATGTTATTCTATTTTATAGATAGAAAGAGTTAGGTCACACTTACCCTTTCCACTAACCGAAAAACGAGCGCTTGAAAATTAATTGGATAATGAGACACTAATTGAAACTATTAATTGAAGGAAAATTATTTCTACCGCTCAGCGGCTGTCAATAATTTGAGTGGGGAATTGAGGCTTTAAAAAAGATTGACAGTTTGTCACAGTTGTTGACAAAGGAGAGAGTGGAGGAAGTTCAACAAAGGTTAATCTCACCTCTTCCCCAATACGCTTTAGTATACACCAAATAGATTCTTTGAGTATGATTTTTGGTGTGTAATAATTTGATGTGATACAAATTATGTGGTTTTTAATATTTATTTTTCTACTACTAATGTGATGATGATGTTCCTCCTTCGCAAGCGAAAATGAGCATGACATGAAAAACATTAAATGCGATGAAAAAATAAATAAATAAATAATAATTAAAATTGGTAATTAACTAATTTGGTTTGTGAGTTCGTAGATGCTCGATGAGTCCGATTCGTGCACAGAAAATTCTATTACTAATGTGGAGGGAAAAGGGAGGGGGAATTGTTGAATTTAATTAAGAAAGAGTTAGTCTCCGAATTCTTGACAGATTGTGACAAGTGGAGGGGTCAAAAATATGCAATACAATGATGACGTTATTTATGGACAGCCCCTTTATATCATATTTATTTCCTATTTCAATGCTTTCAAGTAACACGGAAATTAAGCACAAAATAGATTAATTCAGATGACTTTGGGACTATGGCTAGTTCTACTAGTCTAATAATTGCAAGCAACTGTAAAACACTATTTCATTCTATTCTATTGTATTCTATATTATTTATTATATACTAACAATTTCATTATATATTATTTTATTTATATATAATAATTTTATTCTATACTATTTTATTTATATATAATAACAATATTATCCTATACTAACTAGTTTATTCTATACTATTTTACTCTACTCTATTTTATTATATACTATACTAATTTATTCTATACTAACTATTTTATTATATACTGACTATTTTATTATATACTAACAATTTTATTCTATACTATGTTATGTTACACTGACTATTTTATTTCATACTAACTATTTTATTCTATACTATTTTATTATATACTAACTATTTTATTTTATACTATTTTATTATATACTAACTATTCTATTCTATACTATTTTATTCTATACTAACTAATTTATTCTATGCTATTTTATTATATACTATTTTATTCTATACTAACTATTTTATTCTATGCTATTTTATCATATACTATTTTATTCTATACTAACTATTTTATTCTATACTATTTTAATGTATACTATTTTAATGTATACTATTTATTCTATACTAACTATTATATTATATACTAATTTATTCTGTGCTATCTATTTTATTCTGTGCTATCTATTTTATTCTGTGCTATCTATTTTATTCTATACTAACGCTGCTAATAATATCTTTTTCTTCAAGCGTATTGTAGATTCTCTTGAAGCCACGCGGTCATATATATATATATATATATATATATATATATATATATATATATATATATATATATATATATATATATATATATATATATATATATATATATATATATATATATAATGTGTGGTTAAAATTGGCCAACATTGATTCTACAAAATAGTTACTGGCTGTCATAAAATTGGATATATGCATCCAAAATGGTGGAACATGCTTTACACTCCCTAACCAGGACCGTATTCACCTCGTCAACAAGGGTGATTTACCCTAAATAAAACACCATTCACCCTTTTTCTTGTGCAAATCCGTCATTTCCATAAGATTTTTAGTGACCGATCATTGGAAAATGTTTAATAATTTAAATTAAAGACCGGGGGCCGGAGGGGGGTTGGGGTGGGGTGTCACTTTGCCTTTTAGCTAAATATGGGGTAATAAAAAGTGATGTAATAATTTCTTAACACCCTAATCTCATACCCCTTATCTACGAACTCGTCAATATTTTCTTCTTCTTCTGCGTTCGTTCTCAAATTCCTGCAGGATGTAGTCCGGAGAACAGAAAGCGTTGTGTCATAGTTTACAGCATTGCTGTGATATCTGCGCCTTTCGGTCTGACACATCCGACGTCAGTATAGCTTTGGGTCACTGACCCTATATGGGATGGGACAGCCAACTCCATCCCATAACCTCCTTAGTCGCCTTTTACGACATGCGTGAAAGGTAAATAGTGTTGCTATTCTTTGTTCCCCTTTCGGGCCCCGGCAACATTCGGGCTACTCGTCAATATAATACACTGGCATACTAAAGAACGTTTTAAATATATATATATATATACACACACACCCAAGCACACACACACACACACCTGCGCGTGCGCGCGTACACACACACACACACCATAGATCTCTAGTTGAATGTCATACTTGATAAAGGTATTTTGGTGGAATCGATACTTTTGTACAACGCTGAACATTAAAGAGAATTAGATTATATAATGTGTCTATAATATATAGGGTGTGTATAATATATATAGGGTGTGTATAATATATATAGGGTGTGTATAATATATATAGGGTGTGTATAATATATAGGGTGTGTATAATATATAGGGTGTCTATATAGTTGCTATTGTGTTCGTGCCAGAACATGTATGTGTTGAGTGTAATGAGGGAAACGATACACTAGCGAACATGGCAAAGTGTCAATAAGTATGTTATAGGATCTGACATAGTTAATGCGTCGGGTGACTTCGTCCTTTAAGAATATTTGTTATCAGATTAAATATATGTAAGATTATGTGTGATTTTGTATATCGTATTGTGGAACACGTATTCGTCAAGACCAGAACAGGTATTTGTATAGAAATAAATCATATTGGCGTGTACATCTGAAGCCGAACGTTCAACGTGACAGATTCTGTGTGTTGTATGTGTGTAGCAAAGACTGCAAACGGAAAACTCTCATACAAGTAACAGAATTTGGCAAATAATGCCACAAAAATATTTTCTATCCAGATTGAAAAAAGGCGTGTCTTGGATCACCAAGACAAATCCACCAGGAAACAAACAAACATACTATTTTTTCTCTTATTTTCTCTTACATTCACTATTTTTGTTAGCATATTTGACCAGATGTTACTTGTATGAAAGTTTTCCGTTTTGCAGTCTTTGTTATACACATACAAAACACATAATCTGCCACGTTGAACGTTCGGCTTCAAATAGCACATGTACATGCCACACTAATCACCTTTTTATACAAATAACTGATCTGGTCTTGAAGAATAAAGGCAGTGTTCAACAATACGATATGCCAAAACACACATAATCTTACATATATTCAATTAGATGACACATAACATAATATGAACATCGACAGAATTATGTCAATAGTTATGTTGTATCATCAATTAGTAGTTGCCATCCTTTTTATCACTCATTTCACTACAGTGTAAAGTCAGAGGAGCGCGGTAGCCTAGTTGATAGTGATCTTGCTTTCTATCACCGGGTTACAGCGTGCCAGATTCGAAACCACGCCCGGACAAAAAAACTTCCGGGTTGTGATTTCTCGCTTGACACGACCAGTCGAGCCAGTCGACTCAGCTGCAAATGAGTACCTGACGCATAAGTTAGGGGAGGCAAATGCAGCGAAAAAGGGTTAACATGAAGAGTTATCTTCATCCCCGACGGCAGGTTACTGCCATGGGACATACCTACCTAAAGTCAGTTTAGTCTCGGCCCCTGTGTGAATGTTGTGACATCACATCATACTCTGACGTATACAAGTCTCATATATATAAAAAAAAACTACGCCTGTTTGGTCATATAAAGAGACATAACTGTTTAGAAAGACAAATAATGGAGGGAAGAGTACCTGGGAAGAGGAGAAGGGGCAGACCAAGAAGACGATGGACTGACGACATTAAAGATAATATGAATACATCGCTAGAAAATGCAAGCTACATCGCCCAAGACAGAGAGAGGTTCAGAGAGTTCATTGGGAAGACAACGTTCTGGAAGGAATACGTCACATGACTCATATATAAAAAAAGTTCACATATTTTGGCGAGAACTTCCCTATCAAATCTAACATATTTCTTCATATGTTTCAAAGTAAATTAACTAGCTGTATTTAGTTATATTTTCTAATAAAGACTAGAGGCATGATATGTTGATAAAAAAAACACAATTATGAGCAAGTTTAGGTATGGTCTTTGATCTACTTGAAGGATTCCACAAATAGTTTATGATTTCTCACTTAAATATTGTAGACATTCTAACCAAATATGCTAGCTTGCTTTAACTATTTTTATACAGTCAGTTTGTTGCCAGTTTTTTTGTTATTCTTCGATAATAAATTTGATAAACCTAATAAAACAACCGATAGTAGTGTTTATTATTGATGTAAAAATATATAGACAACCTCAAGTACAAACTAATTTAGTAGCAAAAAAAAAATCAGTCTGCATGCATTCATAGTTTAAAAATGATAATTTGCACTAGGTTTTATGTAATTTTATAAAACGTACGTGGTACTCGAGCAATTTCCATAAAAACTAGGTCCTCCTACAATATGTGTAAAATAAATTCTACAAATTGGGAAACATGTAAGTGCACACAAACTATTTTTCTTCTTCTCGAACCCCAGGAATTGCGATCGATTAGTTCTTACTTTCTATGTGCAGTGAGTTGGTTTCTCCGAGGTTTCTTTCATACATAGGTGGCTTCAGCTTTCAGCTTAGTACAGTACCTATTGAAGGAGTCTTATACCCAGAGGGGTATATGTCACGAGACTAGCTGATAGTTTTCCTGGGTCACCCATTGCTTGCCTTTCCTCCGAAGATGCGTTTCGCAGCCAGCGAGCTGTTACTCGTGTAGGATTACCATTCCATTACCACCCTGTGAATTATTACAGGAGGACTAAGGAGCACACCTATAACGGAAATGGAAGCAACAGCACGATTGCAAAATCTAACAGACCGCAGTTATGAGAAAATACCAATAATGACTGAAACATTTAGACGTATGAAACATCACCATATGCATGAGAAAACAAAGGAACTAAAATACCAACTGAAAAGACCAATCACATGTCCAAAAAAACTTGTGAAAGATAATTAGTAAGTAACTAGCAATAATCCGGATGAATGGGAACAGATAGAAGAATATTATATACTCAAACACCTCACCCATATATATATATATATATATATATATATATATATATATATATATATATATACTGCAAAACTTACAATCCCAGACACTGAGAGCAAAACTATGGAAACCACTACTACTTTCAAGGCAAAAACACTTGATCATCTAGACACCCAATAAACCAGCTGACAGTGGATCCATATCTTCACATGATCATCGGAGGATGCAGCAAACAAAGGAGGAGCTTGAATACTAATACTCGTACTAAACACCCCACAACTAGAACTCTCAATCATGCTGGCAACGGGGCAGAGTTATAAGCAATCTTAGAAGCATCACAATCTCTAGAAGAACAGAGGCTCAAATGAGACAATATAGTCTTCTTGTGCGACTGTATTGTCAGTACTCCAGACCATCGAAAATGAACCTAAAGATCTCCTAACAAAAACAAATACAGACCTTTTAAATAAACTATCTGCTAACAATATAGTTGTGCTGCAGAGGATTCCTGCACACTGTGGAATTGCAGGAAATGAGATAGCTGACAGACTAGCTAAAGCAGGTGCACAAAAGGAACAATTCCAGCATAGAATATCACTGACTGAAGAAAAACTATCATCAAAAGAAAATACAAACATAAATGGAGTCAGAACAGGCAGCAACTTTCCACAGGACTCCATTCTAAAGCTAAGCAGATCACAGCAAACCATAATTTGTAGGCTTCACACACCTCCACAAAATGGAGGCTGTCCAAACTGACCAATGCCCACGTCAAAAGGGTCCCCAGACTCCAGAACACATTACGCAGACATGCCCACTTTTCGATGACGTGAGAACTAAAATATGACCTCAAGAGACAGATCTGAAAGTAAAGATGTGGGACAACAATCAGGACCTCTGGCTGACGACTGAATATATGGAGGCGCCCACCTTCCTGTATAGATTTATGAGCATAGAAAAGAAGATGTCCTATCTACAACCTTTTGATTAGTTCTAATACAAATCCCATCTACTGCTTTCTGATTTGTTCTCAGAGAAATACCATCTATTGTCTTCTGATTTGTTTTCATCCAAATCCCATCGACCGCCTTCTGATTTGTTCTCAGAGAAATGTCATCTACTGCCTTCTGATTTGTTCTCATCCAAATCCCATCTACTGCTTTCTGGCTTGTTCTCAGAGAAATACCATATACTACCTTTTGATTTGCTCTCAGAGAAATACCATCTACTGTATTCTGATTTGTTCTCAGAGAAATCCCATCTACTGCCTTCTGATTTGTTCTCATACAAATCCCATCTACTGCCTTCTGATTTGTTCTCAGAGAAATACCATCTACCGCTTTCTGATTTATTCTCAGAGAAATACCATCTACTGATTTCTGATTTGTTCTCAGAGAAATACCATCTACTGCTTTCTGATTTGTTCTCAGAGAAATAACATCTACATCTTTTTGATTTGTTCTAAGAGAAATACCATCTACATCTTTCTGATTTGTTCTAAGAGAAATACCATCTACTGCTTTCTGATGTGTTCTCAGAGAAATACCATCTACTACTTTCTGATTGGTTCTCAGAGAAATACCATCTACTGCTTTATAATTTGTTCATATGCAAATCTCTTATTTTTTGGGCCTTATATTACCATGTAATATTTAGTATATATTTCAATTAGCTGTTCACACATTTTTGTAAGCTATATTGTGTTGTATCTCATCACCATTCCTGGCTTAGACTATTAGTCTAAATCGCAGCGTACCAGTGAAAAGCATCTTTTTCATTATTCTACCGTTATCCTGTGTTAATGGGAGAAACTTGGTTTGCAGTAAGTAACAATGTTGATCAATAAGCATTAACGGAAAATACAAAGTAATTAGTATTACAGTTCACAATAACACTAAACTACACGAAAACAATTTTAGTTTACTGTATTGCGAAACACAGTGAAAACGTTTCGATTAAATATCTGTATAAAAATACAATGCAAATAGAGAACAAACAATGAAACTAATTTTGTAAATAGATTACATTATACACATTTAATAATAAGATGGGCATTGAAAAAACTTGCTACTAGTTAAATGTTAAATGTCTTGTGTTCTTTGTTTCTAAATATTGATATACGTTTTACTGAAGTCAGTTCCAGTGTCAAATTTTACACTATTTTTCAGGGCAAATTCATGTCAAAAGTAAATGATTAATATCTTTATTATAAAGGTGTGTATTTATATGAGAATTTCCAAACTGTGTTGTCAACATTACAATAGTGGCATTATGAACGTGTCTTGAACAAGCTCCTGTCTGAAACAAATACAGCGTAGGCAGTACGCTCAGCTGAAATATAAAACACTTCAATGTTTCCACTGCCTTACCTCGGGACTCTGGAAGGTTTGGTTAAAAATAATGTATACAAACAATAACGTAATTTATTATCTTGGGGAAATGAATCACAACTTCCGGTATATGGAAATTTCAGAATATTAACTTGTTTTTTCATGGAAGCTGACAGTGACGTCATGAGATGATGATTTTTGGATGAGCGTTTTAAACGTGGGATAGACTTTGTTGAAAAGTGAAACAGGACTATCACCCAGTTTTATTAGCTCAGCAGTTTCATTTTAACGAAGATGATTTTATCAATATTTTTGGCACATGAGAATTATACTGTTTTAATGAGAAGTATATATACATGAGAAGTATACTGTTATAAGGTTAATACGCTGTATAATTGATTAAGAACATAACTAGAATGACATAAATGTGTTGTGTTAACTGCGTCTCAACACTGTGGCACCATCGTCTGTGGTTAAATATATTTAAAAAAACAGATATTGAAATGGTCACTTCATTTTTTTATATTTTTGTTGTTGCGTTCGCTCCATGGTAATCAGCACGGTTATCCGTGCGATTACCGCCGAGATCGTGATTACATTGTGCCAACTTAATGAGAATGTACCCATACTGGTCAGCAGTCAGACCATATATGATAGTGTAAACAGCAATAGGCAGAGGAAGACCAAGAAGAAGGTGGATTGAAGGAGATACCAACATTCTGAAATGTCACAATATTATTGCATAACAAGCGAACAACGTATAATGGACCGAAAACCGATCGCTATCCAATCTCGCGACACCTTACAGCAAAATTAGAAAAAATGTCATAGATAAGGATTATATAGGCCTATACCTCAGCTTTATTTTCACTATAGATATAGTGTTGAAATTGAAGCCATTATAGAAAATAAAATAGTATGATATCTTCACAAGGGAAAATGATTATTAGAACATTGTGAAAATGATATATATCTATATCAATCAATCAATCAATCAATCAATCAAGTGCCATGCCCAGTGGCGTAGGGCATCATGCTTATTTACAACTCTGTGTCTCTTTGTGTTGTTAATAAGCTCAGTTGGTGACATCTTTTTGTGTCACAGTGACAACACATACAGAAATGTCTCTTTTTTTGTCACGGTGACAACACATACAGAAATGTCTCTTTTTTGTCACGGTGATAACACATACAGAAATGTCTCTTTTTGTGTCACAGTGACAACGCATACAGAAATGTCTCTTTTTTTGTCACGGTGACAACACATACAGAAATGTCTCTTTTGTGTCACGGTGACAACACATACAGAAATGTCTCTTTTTTTGTCACGGTGACAACACATACAGAAATGTCTCTTTTTGTTTTCCTCTGTCTCCTCTTCCCTTGATATTTCTCTTGGTTACTAAATGTTCAAGTTTTACTTTTCTCATCACATACCCTAAAAATCTTGATTGTCTGTTTCTAATTTTTTGCTATAATTTGTCGTTTTACCCCATCATCTCTGAGAACTTCTATTTACAATAATTTTATCGGATGTCCATGGAATTTTAATCATTCTTCTTAAAAACCACTTCTCAGTTGCTCCACGTTATCTTGGGCACTTTTGTTTACTGTCCATGCATCGCTTCCATAAAGAAGGAGTGAATCAATATAACATCCTAGCACTCACACTCGTGTATGCATTGATATTACTCCATTGAATAGAATATTTCTAATTTTTTAAATGTTGATCTGACGTGTGCTTTCCTGTTATTGATATCATTGGAGCACCTGCTATGTTAAAATGGTGACAAGATGCTTGACTTTATCAGCTGGATTTCATTCATTGATAGTAATACTGCATTTCGGCGGTGTGTATTTATTTGAAACAACCATTATTTCTGCTTTCTTCTTGATTAGAACGATGCCTTTGTTTTCACTTTCATATACTACCGTGTCTAACAGTCCGTTCTTGTTCGCTCCCAACAATCAGAACTGTATCGTCAGAATATCTTAGATTATTTAGATTGTAGCCTCCGACCTACTATTCCTGTCATGCTTTCTATATTTCGCATAATATACTATGTATACAAGGAGAAAAGATCTGGTGACATTATACATCCTTGTCTGATGACCATCTCTATCTTTTTGGAGTTCTCCTACATTACTGTCAACCCAATACATTTTGTATCCAAACATCAAAGATAGAAATAGCTCAAGAACAAATACAAAAACTGATATATGTTTACATTATTCGTAATGTGTTTGTATATCTATTATATTTCATAAAACATCTAGAATTTAGTTTCGATATTCTTCTTCTTTCGTTCACTTAAAACATATAAATTGATTAACACAAATGGCTCTTGTGCACATTCAACAATTAGACCAGTTTCTATTAAGTAATAATATTTATGACACTAATGTTTTGAGTTGGACTCACTCCGAGAAAGAACTGTGGTGAGTCACAAAAGGATGCGACCATAAAACCAATACAATTTGAAGTGACCCTTGATTAAGCGGGTACAGTGAAGCAAGTAGCGATATCGTTGATATACTGACTTACTAGTCAGCAAATTGATTGCATGTTTGACTATCTAGCTGGTTGACTCATTAAATAGCTAGCGAACCGATTGAGTTCGGTGAATGACAACCAATCAATCAACCAAACAATCAATTAACTAACTAGCTAACGAAATTACTAACAGACCAAACTACTGATTAATTGAGTAAAGAACACAACAACGAATTTATCAACCAACTGACCTACCAACCAGTTAACCAACCAATCCACAACCATCCTCCCAAACAACAAGAGAACCAAATGACGAACAAACCAACCAACCTTCCAACTAACCAACAACCACATAATCACCTCACCAACCAACCAACGTTCCAACTAACCTTCATTCAAATCAGCCAACCAACTTACCAACCTTCCAACCAACCAACCAAGTAATTCACCAACTTTCCACATCTCACTAAATAACCAACTTACTGACCGACCTATTGACTGACTGACTAAAGAACCAATCAATAAATCACCAACTCACCAATCAACCAACCAACAACTCGCTCGTGTGTTGTCGTAACCCGAAAGGGAAGCAAAGAATAAAAACACTATTTAAATTCCATGTATGTCGTAAAAGGCGACTAGGGAGGTTATGGGGTGAAGTTGGCTGTCCCATCTCATACAGGGTAAAAGTGACCTAAAGTCATGCTAAAGTCGGATGTGTCAGGTCGAAAGGCGCAGATATTGCAACTGCAAGACATGCCACAACGCATTCCGCTCTCCGGACTACATCCTGCTAAACTGCAGGAGTTTGAGGACGAACGCAGAAGAAGAAAAATCAACCAACAACTAAATGAATGAATAAAGGACTGACAGTGAATAGCTAACTAATCAGCTAACTAGCCAACTAAGTAAATAATCACTTTTCTATTTGACTAACGATGTAATTTACAGACGAACTAAAGAACTAATTAACTAGTTAAATAACTCGAAATGACTAACTAATGCCCAACTAATAAACTACAAACACTACATTAACACATCTTATAAAGAAATAATATTTTGTATTTAGCATCAAAGCATCAACGTACCTGGCTATACCAAATTTAAAGTTTACAGAAAACCGAGATAGGAGGAAATCGGTAGACACCACATTTATCCACGATTGGACTCCTTCACAGCGTCAAACGCCTTTTACACATCCAAGCTGTCCATTAATTATCTCAGCATTGGCCATAAATTTGTTATATATTATGATTAGTAAGCAATAACATCTGGGAAAAATTGAAGATATCAACATCCTTATCTGTGGTGTGGTTATTTTTACCTGCACATTTTGATATAACAAATGCTTAATCTTTTAACTCCTCCTTATAACTTTTTTGGGGTAATCAGGAGCAACGGTTAAGCTGAGATTCATAATAGACATGTTAAAATGTGAGCTGTAGGCGAATTTACAATAATACATTTTGGTGAAAAACGTGGTGTTATCATTATGTATCAGGGTTGCCATATTGGTCATTTATCTTAATACATTCAGTTATTTTAAAATGTAATTGAACATACAATTTATATTTTAGCCATTTACAAAAATATTGGCATTAAAAAAAATGTTTGGCCAATTTGGAAACACGTACATTTTTTAAAACGTATTAAAAATTTAGGAAAATATGAAAAGTCAGGTCACACATCAAGTAATATTATTGATGGTAAAATTATTTTATAATTGCTGTCATAACACAACCAAGAAACATAATCTAAATGTAATTACTATAGCTGCTATTAATTTCAAATTTTCTTAATTTAAGTTTGTTTTATTATGTTTTATCTAATTTTTGTATGTAATTTAAAAGGGGACATTTTTACCTAAAACATGGTTATAAACAGTTCCATCTTATGTGGCAGCCCTGTTATGAATGATTCTGTCTCTACATGAGCTATTTTCGGCATAGAGGTATGTTAATTGTATCTAGATATGTAGATACACCCTTTTAGCAGAAACGAAATTTATTAGGTATTGCATTACGATGATAACTTCACTAGACATTGCATTACGATGATAACTTCACTAGACTTTGCATTACAAGGACATCTTCACTAGACATATCATTACGATGACAACTTCACTAGACATTGCATTACAAAGACATCTTCACTAGACATAGCATTACGATGACAACTTCACTAGACATTGCATTATAAAGACATCTTCATTAGACATAGCATTACGATGACAACTTCACTAGACATAGCATTACGATGACAACTTCACTAGACATAGCATTACGATGACAACTTCACTAGACATTGCATTACGAAGATGTTTTAATGCTATGAAATCATGCTCCTCAGATAACCGGACTTGATATGAACTTAAGAACTGGTATATACGTCAGTTTTCTCTCTTTTCGTTCTCACACTTCCTCTGGAAGCAGAAAAATGGACCTGCTAGAATTCCAACTTATGCACACCAGAGTGCACAGGCCGGCGCTATATAGCTGGTCAAGCATCATGGTCAGCAAACCACAGCTGGCCAAGGCCCTCAGTACACTTCCACGCAGTGGGCCTGGAAACAGGAGTGCAGCAACCCTGCTGTAGACTGGCCAAGTACTAGGGATTAAAGATACGGGAATGCCAACCCGGTCCAAAAATGATAGCTGAAGACGGATGTGTCAGGTCGAAAGGCGCAGATAATGCGGCTTGCTGTACAATATGACACAACGCAGATCAACCTCATACGTCCTTCTCAGGACGGTCAGCGGAATGCTTTCAGAGTGTTCGCCGCAAGATGTACGATAAAGAAGAAGAAGAAGAATTCCAACTTTATGCATCTATGGGATTGAAATACGCTACTTCTCTGTTTTATGTGAATTAATTGTCCGACACATCTGTCTTCAGCACGATAACTAATACATCCAGCGTTTTAACACTTCAACTGAACGATGAAAGTTTGTAACCATATTGATAGTTGGTTAGCAGTACGAGAGAACTTGATTCTGAACTGTACACTGGAAACCAACTATAAAAGAAAACCACAGTCAAATATGCTTGATCTTTATACAGCTGTAGGTATCGACATACCCACAGACGCACACTCTGTCAATATTCTATTCGTTTTGTTTGATTAAAGTATAGTTACGTCTACTTCTAAAATGCATATATATTTTGTATAGAGTAGTTGCAAACAGCTATTCAGAAAACAGCCCACAGTGCTAAAACTGAATATGTTTCTACTGCTTGCGAGCGTAACGCGCAGATATTAGAAGTTAAACCCCGTGTATTAAAATCATAAAACAATATGTATGCTATACAAACCGTTTTGTTTATTGTTTTGTTTGTTGTATGATCACATTTATTGCTTAGAAACAACTATAGGCACCCTGATATATATTATTTAGTTAAGATTGTATAAGATTTTCTTTTGACAGCCAAAGGGATACAACCGTGTAAAATACTAGTGTGAAAATAGGCAAGAATTCTCCAATGGAGATTATAAACACAACTAAGTCAGGAATTATATGTTAACTATATTCGCAAGTTAACTTTAGCAGAAAGTGAACATGAACTACAAAGACTAATAGATCAAGTCAATAAATCAAGTAATTTATATGGACTGGATATAAACATTCAAAAAACAAAAACCATGATAATCAGCAAAAACACAGAAGAACAGGAGGTAAACATAAACATACATGGAGAGAAACTACAACAAGTAAAACAGTATCAATATCTTGGACACATAGTCACAAATGATGGCAGATGTGAAACAGAAGTTAAAAGGAGAATAGGAATGGCTAAAAGTACCTTCAATGGCATGAGGAAATTATTAATATCTAAACAAATTACAAACAAGTTAAAAATGAGAATTATAAAATGCTACATCTATTCCATATTAATGTATGGCTCAGAAACATGGACACTAAATAAACAATTAGAAGACAAAATTGATGCCTTTGAGATGTGGGTATATAGAAGAATAGGGAGAACATCATGGAAAGAGAAGAAAACAAATAAAGAGGTGCTAAAAACACTTAATATGAAGAAAGAACTACTAAGAGAAATAAAGATCAGGCAAATAAAATACTTTGGACACATTAAAAGACATGACACCCTATTGAAGACCTTACTTGAGGGTAAAGTCAAAGGGAAGCGAGCAAGAGGTAGGCAGAAAAAATACAAGTGGGAGAGTAACATTACATGATGGACAGGTTACAGTCTAGCAGAGTGCACCACCAAGACAAGATACAGGAGATGTTGGAGATACGTTGCAGCCAACCTTCGTTGCGGAGACGGCACTTGATGATGATGATATTCGCAAGTCATGTAGTATAAATCTATGAATACAGCCATGAGTATGCAGCAGCTCATAGAGCATTAAGATTACAATTGTAAACTACTTAACAAAAAATGATAGCTATTAGTTTGTGACAATAATTGGAGCTTTAGCGCCGTGGACAAGATCATCTCTCTCTCTCTCTCTCTCTCTCTCTCACTCACTCTCTTTATGAGACGTGTCCTTCACAAGGTAAGAGTATGAACGAGACTAGTCACAAGGTAAGAGTATAAAGGAGCACTGGTAACAAGGTAAGAGTATAAATGAACAATGGTAACAAGGTAAGAGTATGAGGGAGATTTAATCGCAAGGAAAGGGCAAGAAGGAGAACATAAGGTATACAAACAAATTTACGTGTGAATATAGCTCCTCACAAAGCACTTTATCACTTAACCATCTGCTGAAGAATGCCAAGCCTCTATAGAACTACGTGGAGTTTAGTAAAGATATTCTGTCTAAAGTTTATTTACCTGGATATCACACATGCTCCTTAACACTCATTGACAAATTGAGTTATTTACCTGATAACCCAAAAGCATCTTACCCCTGATAGATTGATTTATTTACCTGTAAGTCATACATTCACCTTATCCCTGATAGATTGATTTATTTACCTGTAAGTCATACATTCACCTTACCCCTGATAGATTGATTTAATTACCTGTAAGTCATACATTCACCTTACCCCTGATAGATTGATTTATTTACCTGTAAGTCATACATTCACCTTCCCCCTTATAGATTGATTTATTTACCTGTAAGTCATACATTCACCTTCCCCCTTATAGATTGATTTATTTACCTGTAAGTCATACATTCACCTTACCCCTGGTAGATTTATTTATTTACCTGTAAGTCATACATTCACCTTATTCCTGTTTGACAAACAGATTCATGTACCTGTATATTATACAATCACCTTACCCCTGATTAATTAACTAACTGCTATATTTACTACAACACTAACTGATGAAACCACACTATAATTCAAACAGAATCATCATACATGAAATCAGAAACATGTCTAGAACACAGAAAGATCATACATGAAATCAGAAACATGTCTAGAACATAGAAACATCATAAATGAAATCAGAAACATGTCTAGAACATAGAAACATCATACATGAAATCAGAAACATGTCTAGAACACAGAAACATCATAAATGAAATCAGAAACATGTCTAGAACATAGAAACATCATACATGAAATCAGAAACATGTCTAGAACATAGAAACATCATAAATGAAATCAGAAACATGTCTAGAACATAGAAACATCATACAAGAAATAAGAGATATGTCTAGAACATAGAAACATCATACAAGAAATAAGAGATATGTCTAGAACACAGAAACATCATACATGAAATCAGAAACATGTCTAGAACATAGAAACATCATACATGAAATCAGAAACATGTCTAGAACATAGAAACATCATACATGAAATCAGAAACATGTCTAGAACACAGAAACATCATACAAGAAATAAGAGATATGTCTAGAACACAGAAACATCATACATGAAATCAGAAACATGTCTAGAACACAGAAACATCATACAAGAAATAAGAGATATGTCTAGAACACAGAAACATCATACATGAAATCAGAAACATTTCTAGAACAAATAGCAACAAATGTTTACAACTGTGCTCACTTACCTTACTTCTCCAAGTAAATCCTTTACGACGTACTGCTGGCTTTCTGATCAGGCTGTGTGGATTAATATCGGAGTCACTATCTGAATTTGCGTCATTATTATCATTTTTATTGAGTAAAATATCATTTTCTTCTCTGCTCTCTGTGTTTTCTCTTTGAGTTTTAGTTCCACTACCACTAAGTGGGATGTCTCTGTCATCGATACTTTCTCTGATAAGAACACAGTCTTTATGAATATATCCGATTACTGCCTGAGAATGATTATGACCACTCAATACTTTTTCTACAGCTGAAGTTAATGATTCTTCACAAGTCATTGTGTTCTCATTGAAATCTGGCTGTTGACGTGTGGTTACAAGTGGACAAGAAATTTCAAGTTGACTGTTGTGAATGCTAGTTATAGCATTGCTAAGGTTGGTCAGTTCGGAAGAAATTGCTGAAGATGTAATAGATTCAATTTCAAACTTACTAACTCCAGGTTTAGAATCCGTTTCCTGATGGCGAGCAGCTTCAATATCAAAACTTTTATTAAACTCATCCTTGTGGAACAAATCACAATATGAAGCTACTTTGAGTCTGTCATGGCAAGCGTCTGATGGACTTCGCTTTCGGAATTTCTCTGCTGAAAGAATCAATTTGCAATTCTCCTTTTCAGAGCATCGTTTCATTATTTTGCAGTTGTTGGCTTGCTTTATGAGATCTTCATTGGAGACTGTCAGGACATTCTCAAAATTTCCTACAACTGCTTTGTTGATTCTATTTACCCAACCAAGATTTAAGAGAAGACCTTCAATAGCACGTGCTACAAAATCTGTACGAGTCTTTGATTTCTCAGATCTAATCACAGGTAACGAATATCGTTTCTGTGTCAAACCTGGCATGACATAGAAATCGCGCTGAAGTACTGAACGTGTATTTATATTTATAGGATTTGTGTCAGGTTTGATATGAGAAATGTCAAGGATATTTTCATTAATTTTTGCTGGTTTCATATCAAGTTTATCAACTTGAGTTTTTCCTGAAGTATCTAGAAATGTTTCCATGTTTACGCAATGACTTATACATTCGGCATTTATTTCAGCCTGATTATTTGCACCCGTTACATTGTTGTTACTAGCATCCCTTACACTATTCTTACTAGTACCCATTGCACTGTTGTTACTAGCATCCGTTACACTGTTGTTACTAGCATCCGTTACACTGTTGTTACTAGCATCTGTTACACTGGTGTTACTAGCATCCGTTACACTGTTCTTAATAGCATACGTTACACTGTTGTTACTAGCATCCGTTACACTCTTGTTACTAGCATCTGTTACACTGTTGTTACTAACATCCGTTACACTATTCTTAATAGCATCCGTTACACTGTTGTTACTAGCATCCGTTACACTGTTGTTACTAGCATCCGTTACACTGTTGTTACTAGCATCTGTTACACTGTTGTTACTAGCATCTGTTACACTGTTGTTACTAGCATCTGTTACACTGTTGTTACTAACATCCGTTACACTATTCTTAATAGCATACGTTGCACTGTTGTTACTAGCATCCGTTACACTGTTGTTACTAGCATCCGTTACACTGTTGTTACTAGCATCAGTTACACTGCTGTTAGCAATTTGAAGATAGAAAACTTCGTCATCTTCTATCACAACCTCTGTGAGTTTGTTCATTTCTGTTTCTGAACATTCAAACTCACATGCATTACAGGGCATATTACTTTCATTTGTTTGTATATAAGAACATTGTAAATCAAGTTGCCCTTCACAAATCGTGTTTATTTCACACGACTCGTAACGATTTTCATGAACTCCACAAGACATATTGACCGTGTGCCGGTCGTGTGATCTGAAACACCCAGACTCAGTAGAATTGATGGAATCTATTTTCTCGACACTATCATCGCTCTCAGAGTTGCTGACGCTTAAACTGCTACACTCTTGATCGCTGTCAAACTCGCTATCACCTTCCTCAATTTCGATACTAACACCATCATCATTATCATCGTCATCAACATCTAGATTCTCGTTACCATCGTTTTCAATATCACAACTGCATCTTTCCTCCTTGCTCAAATAGATATCACCCCCACTAACATCCTCTTCAGCTGTGGTCAACACGAGAGTACTACTGTCCATAGCGTTCTCTGTCTGCACACTCCGATTAATCCCTCTCAAACTGTCTAGTCTGAATTCTTGTAAAGACATTTCAAGATAACCTAGAGTAAATAAATAATACAAATAATATAGAAATAATTTAAATGCAATTTTTACAAGTAAATAATTAATAAAACGGGCCATATTGTAGTCATGCAGCCATATGGGATATGTGGTCATATGGGATGTGTGGTCATATCGGATGTGTGGTCATATGGGATGTGTGGTCATATGGGATGTGTGGTCATATGGGATGTGTGGTCATATGGGATGTGTGGTCATATCGGATGTGTGGTCATATGAGATGTGTGGTCATATGGGATGTGTGGTCATATGGGATGTGTAGTTAAAAGTTGCCCAGTATAAATACCTACAAATGGTTATAAATCTGACGTGATTGCATTCTTACATAAATACATAAAATGACAAAAAATGATAGAGGTTGTGATAGATAAAATTAGCTCGAATAGGGCTCATTAGCCATCTACGAACTCATAATCAAGGAGATAACTAAAATTGAATTTTTAAAAGTGGATGTAACAAATGGTCATCATCACTTGTGATGGACGAACAACAACACATCAATACAAATATTGGAACATGCTTTCTACAAGCACAACATACTCTTCTGAGTAAGAATCTTCTTATCAAGGCACTGCATATCACTAAGATTTGGCATTTTTCTGGCTAAGAATTAAAGCTTTCCGGGAGACCCCCCCCCCCCAATTACACATAAGAAACAAAAGCTTTATTGCTCGCAATTCCTGGCGACCAAAACAAATATGCAAAGTATTAAAAATAAGTTTTCTAGAAAAAATATAAAAATTGATAAAGTATCTATTCAAATCTAAAAACCCAACACATTCGTTTATTTCAATATACGAGTAACTATTGTGCACGAAACTAACGTTCTGGGAGCAAAAATTCAGACATCGAAGCTTTGCTGAACGGTAGCAACACGACGAGTTCACGTTCAAATAACATATAATAAATGACCTTGCTATAACGAATGTTTAATAATTAGTAATAATAATAATAATAATAATAATAATAATAATAATACTACTACTAATAATAATAATAATAATAATAGTAATAGTAATAGTAATAGTAATAGTAATAGTAATAGTAATAGTAATAATAATAATAATAATAATAATAATAATAATAATAATATAATAATAATAATAATAATAATAATAATAACAATAATAATAATAATAATAATAATAATAATAATAATAATAATAATAACAATAATAATAATAACAATAATAATAATAATAATAATAATACTAATAATAATAATAATAATAATAATAAGGTAGCATATCCTGAGCAGGCTGTTATGACAGTCTTAGAAGCTTCTAAATTTCTAACTATCGTTTACTAATTTTAATATAAATGTATTTAGGGTCAGAGTTAGGTTTAGTTATGTAAAACAAAACCCAAACGATAAGCCTAACACTTAAAAAAAATTATAATTAAATTAATAATTGATAGGCCTAAATTTCAATTGGCAAACATTGCTAGGAGACATAAATTAATAATCACATCGGAGTGGGGGTACGCGTTCCAAACAAGAACCAAAATCGGCAATAATACAGTTCTAAGGCTTGCCGCTCGTCAATTATTTAGTCCTCTGGACTGATTGGGATTATACTTGTACAGTAACGTCGACGTTTCCCGTTATTTTATTGGTATCTTTTGGTATACCTTGCATCGACAGCCAATGAAAATTGCAGGAAAAAAATTCAAGATTGTTAATTTAGAAGGACGATTTCCAATGAGTCCTTATTTGGACTGTATTGTCAAAGGACACGCCGAAGGTCTGTTAATTTATTAAAAGTCATTATTATGGCGATGACATAAGCAACACGGAAACAGTAGGACAGACATATGTATGTGGTTATACACACACTCGCACACGTTCAAATAATTAACCTTACACATACACATGAGCAACGTACTCATTTGCTTATATGCACATAAGTGTACACACGTACTTTTATGTACATACATTCGTATACATATATACGCACGCGCAAAGTACGGTTATTTGTGCACGCATAACGCATATTTATCAAATTACATACGTGTCTACTGTTGTTACTTTGATATTTTTTGCTGTAAATGTTGTATGTATATATATATATATATATATATATATATATATATATATATATATATATATAGATTTTTTTTATTTAGTTCATGGATATATATGTCTGTGTATGTATCTACATATATATGTCTGTGTATGTATCTACATATATATGTTTGTGTATGGGTGGTATATATAAGCTAATATATGCATATGTATGGGTAAGCATGTATATATATATATATATATATATGTATGTGTGTGTATGTACATATTTGCTTGAAAAGTATAAGTACAAGGATGAAAATTCAATAATCTGTACATATTATAGTTATCATTACACTCCCATCACAAATTTTCATGAATATTGTCAATACATCTCATAACAAAATGCACACTGCGCATTTGAAATGTATATTGGTTGTGTAAATGTTTATTTGTTGTAAATAAAGATTGGGAGAAAAACCTGACATGTTTGAGGCGTTTCACCACTGACAGAATACTTAGGAATAAATATAGTCATGAATGTTGTATGGTACAGAAACATCTGTGACGGCCATGGTACCGGGTTCGAACCTCTCCACAGACAGTTTTGCAATCGGAGCGTTCAGAAAGCACGCATTTATATTGCCTATAAAATCACACCAACTAGCATATGCTGGGTTGATGGCTATGTTCTGAATAAGGTATGCTTCCAAAAAAAATGTTGTATACTTAAGTTACTTACCCTCAACCTAGACGTAATTCGGACGCACATGATCACAGCGTTACAATATTGATTCATTAGCTGGAGCAGAGATAACCAGTGACGTGGCGAAATATCCTGGTTACAAGTCACGCAATCGTTCAGTCAACATAGAAATAGAGCTCAACAATACAAGTCGAGACTGACTAGAAGCGTGACCGGACTCATAGATAAAGACATGTGCACAGAAAACATAAACATGGCCTAGCAGGACCATTTCAATTGTATCCGTGAATTTGGTTGATCGACGTTGGCTATTTTTGGCATGCGGCTTCAAGTATATAAATAGTGACCAGCGAGAAACACGACAGCAGTTAGAAACGTAACGAATAAAGTTTTAATTAATTATGGACAGAGGTCATCTTTAAGACGGCGGTCACGCTAAAATCAGTTCTCCAGAATTCACACTATGATTGAGTGAAAATAAGAATATACTATTTGATGCGGTATACTCCTTTCAACTGCGAATGTTCAATTGGTTATATTAGAGCTGTGGCCGTCAAAGATTATGTAGTTCGTGCAGTGCCGTAAACACGTCTTCATTAAGAAAAAAGGGGACGATTTACTACCAGAAAAATATCATTCTCTCTACTTGCATTTTTGTCGAAAATGATATTTTGATGAAATCGTGTCATGGTCTCATCTTTACTTTATCGAGATTTGTGATGACAATTTTTGGGAAAAACAGATAGAGAAAGTGAAGAGGATTGGGCGGAAGAAGGGTTAAAAGTTACAAACATTAAAAAAAGTATTTCCTAGTACTAAAAGTCATGTTCTAATTTACGAAAAGGAGGGACGGGGAGTGGGTGGGGAGGGAATTGAGCAGTCTTCCTGCAAACCTTCTCTCCATCTAAGGGCTTGAGTTCGTAAGAACGACAACATACAAAGAAAAAATATCGACCTCTGCAATGATCTCCCATAGTGTCATATAAATTGGCTGATCCAACCATTCTGTGGTTTTCATTGACTGGCGACACAAAGTATACGCAACATGACCAGTGATAAGTTGCATCAGCCAAGATAAGTGACGCTATGTGATATCAGCAAACAAGACCTATATTCTGGAGAAGGTGCTGCTACAAGTAGCTGATGTTAATATTTCTGTGGAAACTGAAAATATGCAGAGTGAAAACTGTTGATTTTGTTTTGCCCGTGTGTTGTAAAGACCGCACAGGGAAACATAGGATAACGCCACAGTCATCTGTTATGCATATCGTAAGAGGCGACTAAGGAGATTTTTTTTTAAGGGGAAGGGGGTGTTCATCCCATCCTTAGGAGGGTGAAAGCAGTCAAGAAGCAATGCTGAAGACAAATGTGTCAGACCGAGATGCACAGATACCGTAGCCACGGTGTGAACTATGGTAAAGTACATTCCGTTCTCTAGACTGAATGCTGCTAATTTATGGACGTGTTCGTGGTCGTTGTTGTGGACTCTCCAAGGAGCAGGGCCAAGAACACATTGAACAATGCATAAAATCTGACATTAAAGAGCAGAGAACGTATAGAAATAGCTTGATGTAGTTAACTAAATCTTGGGAGAAATAGGAGCAACTCTAGTGAAACTACAAGTTTTTCACACTAGAAACGGAAATCGTTCATCTTCAGCCACCCTTGACAGTGCAAGAGGGACATAGAGTAAACAACATCGCTATATAACTGTTTGATGGAACGGTTGATCCAAGGTCAGGAACGACTAGTTCCATGACAATTGTGTGTCTAGTGAAAGTCAACCAACATTTCACAAGCGCAATATCCCCCCCCCCACATACACACACACACACACGGAAGAAGCAATATGCCAAAACAATTGTTGAACCTTTATAAAAGCCGGTTTAAAAAAAAATTCCTGTATTAAAGCAGTGAATAGTTCATGAAGTTTTCTGCTTCAAGTACATGTACTTGTGCAAATGAAGATGTGAATATACCGACGGACCGAGTCTGTCGGTAATTTGCACCCCTTTAAACTACCTCTTATGCTGAGGTACATTTTTTTCTACTCGTAAGCTAGTCCAATTTGGTTATACTTAAGCTTTACAACCATACACAACAGTGTAGGAAGTTAGATACTATTAGATACACAGGGTCTTTGTTACCTCTAATATTTTATTGTAGTGTATCCTGATATAACATAATTGGACTTTGTCCGCTGGTTGAAAGAGCACGCCTCTCCAAAAGAGAGGCAAACTCATTAACTACCTACCTACCATTAACTACCTACAACAGTGTAGGTCGCAGTTCTGGTAATAAAGCCACCACGACATCCGAAAGTCAAGAGACTCGGTAATCCTCCTTTTAAAGTAACGCTATTTGACATTTACCGTGGTTTTCATTGGTTACTTTGTATACTGTGTCACTTTTAGAAGAATAGTTATTGATTTGTCCGTAGGACTATAGTTGTTGAAGGACTACACAATTCGGAGTACCTCCTGAATTATTGATAGCGCTTCATTCCATCTATAAATAAGAGTTCTCGTGTGCACGATACACACTTTGAAATAAGAATATTCTGCACTTCATAAAAAGTTCGTGAGATGCTCGGAAAACAAATGTTCTTGCTCAAATATTGTCAACGTCCTTATCATGGTCATCATTATCATCAAGAACATTATCATGGTCATCATTATCATCAAGAACATTATCATGGTCATATTTATCATCAAGAACATTATCATGGTCATATTTATCATCAAGAACATTATCATGGTCATCATTATCATCAAGAACATTATCATGGTCATCATTATCATCAAGAACATTATCATGGTCATCATTATCATCAAGGACATTATCATGATCATTATTATCATCAAGGAAATTATCATGGTCATCATTATCATCAAGAACATTATCATGGTCATCATTATCATCAAGAAAATTAACCGCCAGCATGATTGTGATCATTCTCACCATCATTCAGCAGAAACCCATAATTCGCTAGTAACATAAGGCTACTGCACAGGGCTGTAGCTAGATTAGCTTAAGGAGGGGGATTTTTACCTTAAAAAGTTCATTCTTCTGTTTTCCTGTGTAAAACTCGTTATTCGGCAGAGAATTTTAACTTTTTGTGAGAAATCGCTATTTGTCGGGTTTTATACCGACCTTTTAGCTAAGTTCCTATACACTGTTCATTCTAAGAATGAACTAGGTCAGTGCGTATGATTGACTGTTGGACGCAGAAGGCATACATCGAATGTTAAGTGTGCAATAATATGGTTCATTAGAACATAATACTGTTGTTAATTTAAATCAATCGTTGCTAAATGAAACATGTCTATCACAATAGTAATGTATGTTTTACATGTCTATCACAATAGTAATGTATGTTTTACATGTCTATCACAATAGTAATGTATGTTTTACACATCTATCACAATAGTAATGTATGTTTTACATGTCTATCACAATAGTAATGTATGTTTTACATGTCTATCACAATAGTAATGTATGTTTTACACATCTATCACAATAGTAATGTATGTTTTACATATCTATCACAATAGTAATGTATGTTTTACATGTCTATCACAATAGTAATGTATGTTTTAAAATAAATTTTCTTATAATATATCTTTATTATTCCATGATAAATTACTATATCCGCCGTTAATCGTTGCACTGTCAGTGGGCAACCATTATAGTTCCTTGTCTATTGTCTATCCCCAGGTGGAAGCTGGTTGATAGCATCCACACTTGCTGTTAAGCGTAGGGGTGGGAGCTGTTTTTGTTTAAGGCCAGATGTGACGCCTGAATCTTACTGAGTCTGTGTTTGTGGAGAGTGGTCGTGATGTTATCGATCCATCACTTTCTCAGTCTTCCTTTAGCTCTATAACCAGATGATCGTTTGTTATAAGCTCTCATCGGTATGTGGGAGAGGACAAGGTTGCTATGACGTAAGCTCTGAATAATTAATTATGTTATTGTTTTTACATGTCATCAGCGGTATAAAAAATATCAGTTGTCGCGGAGTAATATATGGGTGTGTTTTGACCTACTTCAATCTTAGAGTGAACAGAGTATAGTACTAAAAATCATGCTAAAATTTTCTACGGGGGAGGGGAGTTTAAACACCACATACCATCTTATCTAAGGGCCTGGTACTGTACCTGATGCATGAACATACAGTCCTTCAACGATGTAATTTCGTACAGACGAACAGGACGGGTGTAAAACATCATGTCCTGTCCTATACCTTCTTTGCTGTTGAGTCCTCAATTATCAACATCCTCTCGTCCTCTCAATTCAACGGAAAATCGTACACTGAACACAAGCCCGTGGAGGCTACAAAAAATGGCATTTAGTACACGAGAGCAAGCAATAAACTCGGACCCCCCCCCCCCCCCCCCATCCTCTTTTTCCCCTCAACGGTTTTCTAGAACATGAATGTTGCAAAAAGAAAAAATCGCACGAAGACTCAGAAATGACCATTTTTATAATTTTCTTAGTTAAATTCACCCCTTATCGCAGACGTATCTACGGCCCTGCCTGAACTACAAGCGTAGAATACCAGCGCACTATCGACTGGGCCATTTCGGCTGCTAATATTGAAGTAACGAAATAGAAACGTAACAAAATACGCCATTGGCCAGCCAGAGAAACATATAACAGTTGTCGTGGGAAATCCTATATTTTCAAGTCAGAACAGCGCATCTTTGACAAGACGTGTGAATCAAAATCTGTCTGTGTTATACACAAGAGAACACTATTATCTACAACACATACACACATGTGATCTCAGTCAGGAACATGTACGCAATTATTAAGAATAAAAGAGTCATTGATATACACATGAGAGGAAAATATAATTTGTGAGTGAGGGGGCGGTGGGGGGGGGAGAAGTTGTGGTAACAAATTTAGATTAGAAATGAACAAGTAACTATTTGTTTGAGAATAGAGTCGGCTTGGAGAGAAATAGATGTGTCGTGAAATATGTGGTTAAATAGTTATCATTCTTCTTCTTTCCTTCTTCCTTTACTTTTTCTACTTTCCTTCTTCTTCTTTCCTTCTTTCTTTTCTTTTTCTTCTTATTTATTTGTTCTTCTGTGCTTTTTCTTCTTCTTTTCTTCTTGTTCTTATTTTTTTATCCTCCTTGTTTTTCTTCTTTTCTTCTTCCTTTTCATTTTACTTTTTCTTCTTTTTTCTTCTTATTTCCTTATTTCTTCTTCTTTCCTTCCTCTTCTTTTCGTATTTTTCTTTCCTTTGTCTTTCCCTCTTCTATTTTTCTTCTTCTTTTTATTTCTTTTTTCATTCTTCTTCTTTCCTTCTTATTTCTTTCTTTTTATGTCTTTCTTCTTTCATTCTTTTTCTTCTTTCCTCCTTCTTCTGTATTTCTTCGTCTTCCCTTCTTCTTTTATCTTTCCTTCTTCCTCTTTCATTCTTATTCCCTTCTTCTTCTTTTCTACTTCTTCATTTCTTCTTCTTCTTCTTTCCTTCTTCTGCTTCTACCTTTCTTCTACTTCCCGTTCCTTCTTCTTTCCTTCGTCTACTGCTTTCCTCATTCTTTCCTTCTTCTTTCGTCGACTTCTTCGTCACTTTTTCTTCTCTCTTTCTACTAGTTATACTTCTTGGTCCCTTCTCTTCTTCGTCACTTCTCTTCTTTGTCCCTTCTTTTTCTTTCTTTTTCTTCTTTCTTCTTCTTTCCTTTTAACTCTTTTTTTCCTTCTACTTAGCCAAACCACTTTTACTGGTCAGCGATGTTGATTAAATAGCATTATATACACCTGGCTCCCGAGTTCAGGCTTGGAGCTCCAAGAGACGGAAAAAAAACTTGTTGGACCTCTCTGCCAACAAAAAAAATGGTTATTCATTCCGGCCGAACGAAAATGGTTGTCCACCTGTGATGTATAGTCCGACCGACTCAAAATGGTTCTCGTGGTTATAGTGACTTCTTTTTCTTTTTCTTGTCCAAGCAATGTGTTTGATATTGACAAATATTTTTAATTAAAAACAATGGTCAGCATACAATTGTTAATATCACTATGTGTTAGTTTTAGGAAATACGAGCAATAGAGCTATTGCACAAATTCTGTGTAATGTAGATATCTTTCTAAGAGTTTTCCTATATTTCTAAATGGTTTCTATGGAGTCTATCAACAATATAGTCATGTAGACGCATCAGAAATCATTCTTGAGCGTGAAGCTATTTGACTTTCCTGTAATTTTCATTAACTAAAAGTGTACACAAAGTGAATAATGAAAATCTAGAAAAAGTCAAGTATTGTCCTTATTGGAGATGATTCTGGTGAGTCCACAGGAATGTATAATTGACGAGAGACTCGAATGAATACACATCCGAAGTCAGATATGTGGGGCAATTGGCGCAAACAAATGGGCAACACAAAACATTTCCATTCTACGGGAGCACTGATGAGCTTTCAAATACAGCAGCATTTATTAAGAAAACAGGACTTGCTGTGTATGCATGTCAAACTGCGAACGAGAAGAAGAAGAAGACATTAGCCAGTAGGTATTAGATAAAGTAGGTATTATCGATGCGTTCAATAATATCAATTTGTTGAAACTGTATTGCACTGGATCTGTTGTTGCTGGGTGTTGATTTCCTGGTGGGAGAAATCCATTTTGTTTATATTCGTTATGGTTTTGTGTTCTTAACTGTTTTTGTTGTCGTGATAAAGGTCCCAATTGGACTGACACGTTGACAATTGTATTTGTTCTTTTTATTATTGTTATTTTCTATATTTTATTATTTTATATTGATATTTTTCTAATATCCTATTTACTTTATTTGCATTTACCTCAGAGGAAGAAAACTAGGTCCACTAATGTGTGAATGTGTGGTGATATGTGAATGTGTGGTGATATGTGGGAATATGTGATGAATTCCTAGCAATAGGGTAACCCTGAGTCTTAAATGCTGACATAACAGAGTCCGGGAGAGAGAACTGACTATCTGTAAGTCCTAGTTCTGTATAATCATCGAAGGGGATATATAGTCATCCATTATAACTGATGACAATAGTCTCAGTCTTTTCTTTGATTGTTACTTCTCTCTAGTGTGCACGAAGATGAATAAAAAGTCAAATAATAGCGTAAAATTTTCTGCCGAATTTCAGCCAAGTGTAAGTCGTAATACGACATCTGTGTTTGTTTTACTGTTCCTCCAGGAAACAAGTATTTTCTGTGCTTGTGCAATTCGCTGCTTCTCGACAATTCAAGCAACTTTACTAGTGTTGTTGTGCCGCATTAGGCAATTGTGAGTGATTGATTAACAAGAGATGACATTTTGAGCTCTTTAGATGTATGTGTTTAGAGTTCCTGATAAAGTGTTTCTTCTGTCAACCGGTGATTCGTTTACCCTCAAGGAGATCACCATACATAAACTATGTTGAAGTGCATTTTTCCAGTATGCGCACAAGTTAAGGCCGTAGGTAGATACGTCTTTAGTAAGGGAGGGGATATTTACCTTAACAAAGGAGAGAGTAGGCGTCATTCGTCCATTATCGTGTGTAATTATTTCATTTTCATTATTTTCATTAGATATTTGGGGAAATTCAAAAACAGAAATATAATTGTTAGGGATGGGGGAATTGGGTGGAGGGGGGGGGGGGACGCCCTTTGATAAATTCCTAATACTAAAGGCTATTTTATGATTTTATAAAAATCCCCCCCCCCAATCTACGGGTTTGCGCATAACATGTTCAGCCCGTCACAGTTGGGTCTTATTCATAATTGTATAGATGCTATGAATATTGGTTCTTGTGAGGACTTCATTCTGCCATTAAATATTATTGAAGGAAGAAAACAATATTTGAAAAACTAGGCACTGAAAAATAGATATAGGAACAGGAAGTGTCTCATCGTAGTTGAGACCAATTGACGGCCTAGAAAACAGATGTGAAAACAGAAAGTCTCATATCGTAGTTGAGACCAATTGACGGCCTAGAAAATAGATGTGAAAACAGAAAGTCTCATATTGTAGTTGAGACTCTAGAAAACATATGTGGGAACAGAAAGTCTCCTTTCGTAGTTGAGAACAATTGACGGCCTAGAAAACAGATGTGGAAACAGAAAGTCTCATATTGTAGTTGAGACCAATTGACGGCCTAGAAAATAGATGTGAAAACAGAAAGTCTCATATTGTAGTTGAGACTCTAGAAAACATATGTGGGAACAGAAAGTCTCCTTTCGTAGTTGAGAACAATTGACGGCCTAGAAAACAGATGTGGAAACAGAAAGTCTCATATTGTAGTTGAGACTCTAGAAAACATATGTGGGAACAGAAAGTCTCCTTTCGTAGTTGAGAACAATTGACGGCCTAGAAAACAGATGTGGAAACAGAAAGTCTCATATTGTAGTTGAGACTCTAGAAAACATATGTGGGAACAGAAAGTCTCCTTTCGTAGTTGAGAACAATTGACGGCCTAGAAAACAGATGTGGAAACAGAAAGTCTCATATTGTAGTTGAGACTCTAGAAAACAGATGTGGGAACAGAAAGTCTCATATTGTAGTTGAGACTCTAGAAAACAGATGTGGGAACAGAAAGTCTCATATTGTAGTTGAGACTCTAGAAAACAGATGTGGGAACAGAAAGTCTCATATTGTAGTTGAGACTAATAGACTGCTTAATTGTGTAACAGATTATATTTTCGAGGTTGACATTCCTCTTTCCTTCTCATTCGTCGTGTATCGTATCTGATCAGCAAGTTTTTTGGGGGGATAAATATTGTTATGTGCCAAAGGTCCCCAAGGCTTCCATACGGCTTTCTATGGATATCTGTCTCTGTGGGCTAGTGCTCCTATCTGGGCTAGTGCTCCTCTGTGGGATAGTGATCCTTCCTTAATTGCATTTCATAGGTCGGCAAAACAAAGTATATACATAGTGATCAACGAAAATTACGGAAATAATCAGTCATCACGTATAAAGGAATGCTTTGACTCTGCTCGTATGCTCTTACTGTCGATATCCACGATAGAATCAAATATTTCACAGTTTCGCTGAATAGAATCACATATTTCAATCTTACAGAAAATATTCATGTATCTTCTAGTTTTATACAATAGAACTCATACCTGATCGTTTTACACAAAATATAACAGCAAACCTCCTAGCATGATACATACATAAACGCATATCTTTCAGTCTCACACAATTATATACCTTTCATTCTCACACAACCACATACCTTTCAATCTCACACAATCACATACCTTTAATTCTCACACAAACACATACCTTTCAATCTCACACAATCACATACCTTTAATTCTCACACAAACACATACCTTTCAATCTCACACAATCACATACCTTTCAATCTCACACAATCACATACCTTTCAATCCCACATAATCACATACGTTTCAATCTCACACAATCACATACCTTTCAATCTCACACAATCACATACCTTTCAGCCTCAAACAATCAATTAATTTTCAATCCCACATAATCACATACGTTTCAATCTCACACAATCACATACCTTTCAATCCCACATAATCACATACCTTTCAATCTCACACAATCACATACCTTTCAATCTCACGCAATCACATACCTTTCAACCTCACGCAATCACACACCTTTCAACCTCACGCAATCACATACCTTTCAACCTCACGCAATCACATACCTTTCAACCTCACGCAATCACATACCTTTCAACCTCACGCAATCACATACCTTTCAATCTTATACAATCACATTCCTTTCAATTTCACACAATCACACACATTTCAAGCTCACACAATTACATACTTTTCAGTTAGGAGCGTGAGGTAGATTTTCCCAATATTATGAAAGGCTTGGAAATGCCGCACCTTAAACGTTTTAAAAAATAAATTATTGAATGGTCGAAATTGTAATTTAATTTCACTATTTATGTCCCTTCTTACGGTGCCGCCTGATGCCACCTCCTCTCTGTAGGCCTATTATAGCACGGCATGGACCTGCTTTCAGTCTCACACAAAACAGAGTCTCGTAACAAAACACAATCACATAAAAAACGCAATCACAAAACAAAACATAATCACATACCGAAGCACAATCACAGAACAAAACAATCACATAAAAAACACAATCACATAAAAAACACAATCACATAAAAACACAATCACATAACAAAACACAATCTCATAACAAAACAATCACATAAAAACACAATCACATAACAAAACACAATCACATAAAAAACACAATCACATAAAAACACAATCACATAACAAAACACAATCACATAACAAAACATACTCACATAACAAAACAATCACATAAAAACACGATCACATAACAAAACACAATCACATAACAAAACAATGACATAACAAAACACAATCACATAACAAAACACAATCACATAAAAACACAATCACATAACAAAACACAATCACACAACAAAACACAATCACATAACAAAACACAATCAACATAACGTTTAAGCTTACAGAAAGGATAATACGTACCTTCAAGACTTACAAAATCCAGTTAATATGAAACAAAGTCATAGAGCCATGAATACTCGCGAAATCTAAACACGAATATGTTGTTCTTATTATACATTTCATACTTCTGATATAAGCGTGGCTCTATCATTTCATGAGTCCACTCAGCTTACCAACCCCCTTCCTACACAGGCGTCGCACTCTTTCGTTTGTCATGTCATCTAATAAAATAAAGTAACCATACACATCTAAAAATAACATATCTGCTTTATTATATTTTTTTTAAAGAAGAAAAGACCCCGCTGTATGACAGCATCTAATATGTGCACGCTTTTAAAACACACGCAACATATATATTACCGCAACATTCTGTACAAATTCACTGTGATAATGGCAACTGAATGAATGTCAGAAAAAAAATTAAGAAGAGGCGGATATGTTTGAGTGGCTGACACGCTCTGAAAATCAAACGTATAATTCACTGCATATTGTATGTATACACACTATATATATATATATATATATATATATATATATATATATATATATATATATATATATATATATATATATATATACTGAATATATATCCAACGCTGTAAATGATCGCATGCGTTTAAAATAGTTGATTTATCTTGAACATTTTTGTGGCTCTGCCGTTGTACTCTGTAAAACCATTGTCGTTTCACTGCGATGAGTAACGAACTGTGTGTCTCTAAATGTGTTTTCTCATTTCTTCATGTAGTCTCAAAATCGGTCGATTATTTCGGCCATATGAAGAGACCCGATGGCATGGAACGAGTGTTGTTGGAGTGGGAATAGAAGTCACTAAAGGCAGAGACAGACCACGACGTCGTTGGACAAGAGATATTCAGGAATGAATGCACATGTCACATGTCACTAGAGGAAGCGGTAGAACTTCAAAAAGACTGCGCGAATTTAAGGAGATTCATAAGAAAGACTACGTTCTGGAAAGAATACGTCATACAACAAGTACGTTAAAAGAAATGTATTGTGAGTGGTTTATAGTTTGTCTGCAATATCTGCTCCGTCCGACAGAATACACCCGCCTTCAGAATGACATTCAAGTCATTTTCACCAGCCGTCAATAGTTGTTTCATACGATATTCATGGAAGGTAACAGTGTTACTATTATTTGTTCCCCGTTCGGGCTCCACAGAGAAAATAAGTTTTAATTTCTGGTTTTATTATGTTTTTGTACCACATTCTTCAATTTGATCTTATATTGCTTAAACTTTAACACCATCTACCATTAATATAATCTGAAATATATAAACTTTGTTAACGAGTACATGAAATATGAGTACATGATACATGAAATATAATCTGAAATATATGAACTTTGTTAACATCTAACATGAAATATAATCTGAAATATATAAACTTTGTTAACATCTAACATGAAATATAATCTGAAATATATAACCTTTGCTAACATCTAACATGAAATATAATCTGAAATATACAAACTTTGTTAAAATCTAACATGAAATATAATCTGAAATATATAAACTTTGTTAACATCTAACATGAAATATAATCTGAAATATATAAACTTTGTTAAAATCTAACATGAAATATAATCTGAAATATATAAACTTTGTTAACATCTAGCATGAAACATAATGAACACAGTCCACAATTGAGGTTGTGGCAACTGGATTACTACGACCTCCACTATTTTTGATAGTAAAATGCTGTGATATGGCCACTTTGGGCAATTTGTCCACCGTTGAAAGAAGCGTGACTCGCATAATAGGTATATTTTATTAAACCAATGAATCATAACCGAAAATATATAAACTTTAATAGTATCTAGTACAAATTGTGTGAAATATATAAACTTTAGTAGCATGTAGCACAAAATATTTACTAAAATATATACAATTTAGTAGCCTCTAGTAAAAATTATTGTGTGAAATATATAAACTTTAATCGTATCTAGCGTTAAATATTGACTAAATTTATGAACGTTCATGTGGCCTACATTTATATACTGCACAAAAAGTTTTAAAAATGTTACCGTTTGGTTACATAAATATATTAATGATCAAGATTATATTTATGTTGTGGATACAATGTAACATTTTGACATTTGACTACGTCAAAAAGTATACAAATGTTCAAGTCATCTATATTTATGTTGTGCACACAATCAGAACCTACTATCAGAATGTACTCAAGATATGAATAAGCTGTGATACAATACAGCATATTAACAGTTCGATATAACAGCGCAGTACAGAATGAGCTATGTTAGTTTCCAATCTGCGATTCAAGGACCCCTGCAACGATTGGCATTTGCAGCGGCTTAGGAGAGATTTTGACAGTGATTTAGGAGAGTCTAGGAGACTTAAAAACAACGAAAAACGTGGGTTTGTTCTTGCAGAGAAATATACATTTTTACGAGAATTGAGAAATTGAAGTTTCAGATAATGATTGTATAGATGATCAAGAGAGTGAAGGAAAAGGTCTTCTGAAGAACGACCGAAGATTAACAACAACAAGTAACCGGAAAAAAAGGTTTATAGGATCGACATAAAATAGCGTTCCGTTTCTAACAGGTTTTTCAATGTATTGAATAAGAACAAAAGAAACCAGGTTTTCGCTACTGTTCGATTCTGTATTCCATTATCAATAGAACAGCAGGAACTTGTCTTCCTGTATGTACTTACAAAATAGAAAATAGTTTCAGATTTGTGTGACTCTATATTCATTGTTAAATATATTCTTCGTTCACCTGATATCCTTTGAACTTCCAGTGCCTATCTCAATTGTCCCATGACGCCTCTGTGGGAGATGTTTCATACGTTTGAAAACTGTGCCTTAGATAATGTGGATCCGCCCTAAAGTGTCTGACTTAAAGTATATTCTAATCCTGCAACCCAATAACACAGTCTTAGATAAACCCGTGTAAAACTTTGGTCTGTTTACGAGGAACAATAAAGGGAACCTCATTAAATTTCCAGTATCTCCAAGATGGTGTAATATTTCAAATCTTTAACTTCACAGCTAAAGAGTGCCAACTTAAAAGTCTATGTCGAAAAGTATTCATCACTTAGTTACGATTATCTTGCAAGAATCAGTATTTGTATATTGATACTGAAACAACATTGTCTGTGTAACATTGTCTATCGATACGTCATAACTTACACATCTTTACGTATTTGTCAACTAGTACATGTGTGATGACAACATGCAGAAAGATATCTTTAACTGCGCTTTAAAAACAAAATATTTGTACTTAGTAAAGTACTCTTAATACAAAATACTGGTTCTTGTTTATTTGGATGCCCAGGAATTGCGAGCGATGTGGCTCTTGTTTCCTATATAATGTTGTTTCATATGTGCAATGGGATGTTTCTCCATAATTTTTTTTATATCTAGACCGTATGCAATGGATTGAAAATTAGCGCCCTATTCAGATGGTACTTAATACTCAGATCGCCCGTGTGTTGCCGGGGCCCGAAAGGGGAGTAAAGAATAGCAACACTGTTTACCTTCCACGCATGTCGTAAAAGGCGACTAAGGAGGTTATGGGATGGCGTTGGCTGTCCCATCCCATATAGGGGCAGTGACCCAAGGCCATACTGAAGTCGGATGAGTCCGGCCGAAAGGCGCAAATATCGCAGCAATGTTGTAAACCATGACAACGCATTTCGTTCTCCGGATTACATCCTGCTAATCTGCAGGAATTTGACAACGAACGCAGAAGAGGAAGAAGAAATACTCAGATGGTACTCACTACTCAGATATTACTCACTACTCAGATAATACTCACTACTCAGATAGTACTCACTACTCAGGTATTACTCACTACTCAGATAGTACTCTATACTCAGATAGTACTCAATACTCAGATAGTACTCACTACTCAGATAGTACTCACTACTCAGGTATTACTCACTACTCAGATAGTACTCACTACTCAGAGAGTACTCACTACTCAGATAGAACTCAATACTCAGATAGTACTCACTACTCAGATATTACTCACTACTCAGATAGTACTCAATACTCAGATAGTACTCACTACTCAGAGAGTACTCACTACTCAGATAGAACTCAATACTCAGATAGTACTCACTACTCAGATATTACTCACTACTCAGATAGTACTCAATACTCAGATAGTACTCACTACTCAGATATTACTCACTACTCAGATAGTACTCAATAATCAGATAGTACTCACTACTCAGATAGTACTCAATAATCAGATAGTACTCACTACTCAGATAGTACTCACTACTCAGATATTACTCACTACTCAGATAGTACTCAATAATCAGATAGTACTCACTACTCAGATAGTACTCACTACTCAGATAGTACTCACTACTCAGATATTACTCACTACTCAGATAGTACTCAATAATCAGATAGTACTCACTACTCAGATAGTACTCACTACTCAGATAGTACTCACTACTCAGATATTACTCACTACTCAGATAGTACTCAATAATCAGATAGTACTCACTACTCAGATAGTACTCACTACTCAGATAGTACTCACTACTCAGATATTACTCACTACTCAGATATTACTCACTACTCAGATAGTACTCAATAATCAGATAGTACTCACTACTCAGATAGTACTCACTACTCAGATAGTACTCACTACTCAGATATTACTCACTACTCAGATGGGTGTATGTATGTTATGTATAAGGTATAATGTTTTCCATCAGTTTTCTTAATGCAGATATGAAAGCCTAAAACCGTGATGTGGTATTACTATTCGCCACTATTGACCATACACTCTATATGACTGCTGCTTCGCTTCAATACGGCCGATAATTTCAAATCTCTCTGTCTATGTGACACTCCATTACAGAACGTTTTTCTCAGTGCCATTCTGTAAGTCTTAGTTCTGTGCGAGTTTCCCAGCCTCTTCCAGTATCGTATTCGGAAGCTCCCCGAACCTTCAGCCCTCCTGCATGCACTGCAATCGAACTTTCCGTGCACGAATCGGACTCATCGGGCATCTACGAACTCACAAACTAAATTAGTTAATTACCAATATTAATTATTATATATATACATATATATATTTTTTTTCCATCTCATTTAATGTTTTTTCATGCAATGCTCATCTTCGCTTGCGAAGGAGGAACATCATTCGGAAGGTCTTTTGATCATCATGAATTTCTTGATATTGTATACGTTTCAGTAGTTTGCCATTTCTTTCTGAGTCGGTTTTGGGCTCATCACTTTATGCGCTCTCAGCCCAATACAGGGCTTTTCCAACTCCCGCCTTCGAAGCCATGTCAATAATAACGATCTTCCGCCTTCTCGACCAGCAGTTGTGTGTACAGTAGAGGGCTTTCAGTTGCTGAGTAGCATCACGTAGTTCAGCCAAGACCATCGGCTGTTATAGAAGATATGTTCACTAAATGAAGTTGGACTCCATTCGTTACGTGTTTTGATTATTATTTGGCTTTCAGTTGGTTACTATTTATATACTTGGAATCGCCTTGGTTATTTTTGGCATGCGGCTCCAAGTATATAGATAGGAACTAAGTGAAAGCGAAATAATAATAAAAACTCGTAACGAATGGAGTCCAACTTAAATTAGGGAACAGGCCATCTATACTGACTATCGGTCACGGTTCAACCGGCTAGCCAATGGTGATGCCCGGGAATAGTATTGCTGCTATACACAAGCAGACATATGGAACCATACGAGAGCTAGACAGGAGTAGGGTCAACCAAATAGGATCCTGACCTTCATGAGGACTGCCACTCATCGTAACGTACTATCCCTTACACACTCCTGTTATACGCCCCCCCCCCCCTTTCGTGAGTCTACGTCTACATCAAATATGTCATTATTTGGTGGTTCACTAAAGTATCATCAGGATCACAAACATAGAACACCCGTATTCGTATTACAAGGACTATTGTTTACAAATAAGCCTATCCGTCCTTGTAGTACGAATACAAATGTTCTGTGTTTCTGGTCCTGGTGATACTTTAACACTTGTACGGAATGTTCTTTTTTGTTGTTGTTGTAATAGTCCGTGTCTCGACTGTTCTCAATGACTTGAGTACACAGGCTGAATGTCTTGACAAGATCACATCCTTTTTTTGGATAGGCTGTGAGGTTGGTGAAGTACGCACATCCTGTTTACTTATCGTTTTAGGGATACCGAATAGCAAGGCGATTTGGTACCCCTAAAACGAACCTTGTTCAATTCCCGCCAGCCGTGAAAAAAATTTTCCTTTATCTTCATGCTTCCTACTTGTATTTACTGATATAATCTTTACAACATTTGAATACAGAATAAAAATATGAAAAAATATGATTATTGTGTATGGAAAATTACAATATTTTGGCTCAATTATTCTAACTGATTAGAAATATTTGTATTAGAAAAATTTGGTGAGGAAAACATATTTGTAGAACATTATGGTGAGACCGACAAGAAGACGATAACATTAGCTAATAAAGCAATTCTTGGTTTGAAACAAGAAGGCGGGAAATTGGCTGTGATTGAGAAACTTAAAGCAGGTCGTGATGAAAGTATAAAGGACATGCAATAAAATGATATATGTTGCAGCCTCAGCATAGATGTTTTACATCAACAGCCCTCCAATATCTTCTGTCACAGAATTTAAAGTTAACTTTAGTGAATCTCCAATATTCCTTGTCATAGAATTTAAAATTGAATGCAACGGACGTATAACGTTCTCTGTCACAATTTAAAGTTGAATACAACGGACGTATAACGTTCTTTGTCACAATTTAAAGTTGAATACAACGGACGTCTAATGTTCTTTGTCACAATTTAAAGTTGAATGCAACGGACATCTAACGTTCTTTGTCACAATTTAAAGTTGAATGCAACGGACGTATAACGTTCTCTGTCACAATTTAAAGTTGAATGCAACGGACGTCTAACGTTCTCCGTCACAATTTAAAGTTGAATGCAACGGACGTATAACTATCTCTATCACAATTTAAAGCTGAATACAACGGACGTCTAACGTTCTTTGTCATAATTTAAAGTTGAATGCAACGGACATCTAACGTTCTTTGTCACAATTTAAAGTTGAATGCAACGGACATCTAACGTTCTTTGTCACAATTTAAAGTTGAATGCAACGGATGTCTAACGTTCTTTGTCACATAATTTAAAATTGAATGCAACGGACGTCTAACGCTCTTTGTCACAGAATTGAAAGCTAGCTTTAACAGACATCCAATATCCTCAGCCGTAGTAGTAGATATCAACGAACCACCAGCACCATTTGCCTCAGCATGGAAAATTGGCTTCAACGACAACAATACCATCTTGCACTAGCATGGATAGTTGATTTCAACGGACCTCCAACGTCCTCTACCTGCATCCTTGGTGATGAACTCTGACCGACTGTATTTTCCATCAAATGATGTTTTCTTTTGTATCTGTGTTTAGATACTGTTCACTATTCTTCAATTTTACTTTAAATTAAGGTTTTAATTAGATTTTAGTTTTGTTAAAAATCTGTCCAACGTGATTCATTCTTGTGAGCTTCATTCTCATAAGGTGACCGAACCATTTTACTTGCTGCCTCTCAATATGTTCGATATATGATATTATACCAACTCTTTTCCTAATTTCTTCATTTCTTATTTTATCTAGTTTGGTAACCATTGCTGCTTTTCTCAGACACTTCATTTCACATGTGACGATTTTTCTTTTCTGTGAAGCTGTTAAAGACCATGTTTGACATTGGTAGCACAGTTTTGGTATAAAAATCGTAGATATTATTTGTTTTTTAATTTCCATTTTGATCTTTGGATAAAGAAGTAATGGTGAGAGTTGGTAAGTCACTGTGTTTGCTTTCTGGCACCTTGTTTCTATTTCTCTGTCTAGTCGTCCATCTTCGGAATAAATGCTGCCTAGATATTTAAATTATTTGGCTTGTTTCACTTGGTGTTATCTATTGTTATATTCATTGGTGTTGAAGACTTGCTAATTTTCATAACTTCTGTTTTTTGTACATTAATTTTCATGTTGTACTTCTGACATGCTAACAGCAATGCATTGATGTGCTTTTGCAACGTCTCCTCATCTTTGTATTAAACTTTGAATCATCGGTAAATAATATTTCATTGATTTCATTATTAAGTTCCTCATCAGGTTTATTTGCAATGTTTTCCTCTTTGTTGATGTGAGCTTCTTTTATTATTTTGTCCATGTATATGTTGAAAAGTAGGAGTGAAAGTACGCATCCTTGTCTTACTCCAGATCTTGTTTAAAAAAGCTCATTCCATCTGTTGTTCTTACTGAGCTTTGGCATTTTGATATATCGCTTTTATATTTTCCAACAGTTGTCCTCTGTTGTTATAAATTTCTACGGTTTCCCATAGAATATGAAACTTCATGAACCTTACATTAATGCACTGAATAATATATAAAACGGTTAACAATTCTGATTTTTAGTTTGGAATTTATTTGAGCGGTAGTAATTTCATATCATTATTGTTATTTGTGGTCATTCATATTCTTCTTTCTTTCTTTCTTTATTTTTGTTGTTGTTCAATGATACAGTCGTAGAGAGTTAACTAGTGAAACAGTTTTGCCTCTTCTCGGACGAACGTTATCGTGGTTCAAGAGCATCAAAACTCTTGCCGATTCAAACATTTAAAACGTTGCTAAAAAAGTTAGTTGGGTTTAATAATTCATTAACATTTGAAAAAAAAACATTGTTCTATAGATTGCATAGTTCAATTATTAATTAAAATCTTAATTAATAATATTTTTAAAATCTCCGTTTTGCATCCACCATCACCGGTGGTCATGTGTTCAAGAATTAATTAACTATTTAAATGTTAATGATGGCGGCACATACAAATTAAATACACTGCATTTTTTTTCTACTTAAGAGTTTCAAATCACTTCTAAGTTCAGACACGATCAACATAGCATGTCACGGTATGCGGTCCTAAAATAAACCAGAACTTTGAAAATATGCGTGCACAGGTTCTCGTAGTGCAAAGTGTGTAGTGTTTAGAGGCGTAATACAAGTAAAAGGCGCGGATACTGCTTTGTTTGTCGCTCTCTATTATCTATATAATGATTAGTCCTGTTTGGTGCCTCAACTTATAAAGTACATTTTTATATTCTTTCTGTTGAGAGTGTTATGAATATGACGTTTTTTTTTAGTGTTTCAATTTATTAGATGCAGCACTTTATATTAATAAACCCGGCTTTTCTTGAATAATTTACATATTACATTTACGTTATGCACAAAAAACAAAAACCTTTCAGAAAAATATTGTCATCTGCGCTTTACCTACAACATTTTATAAGGAAACCCGCGTAAACATATTTTCAAAATCAGTTTATATTTAATGTAATCGTATACCTGTGTCACACATAGTTATTTGAATATTACAATTTATCATCGGCAACTCAACGTTTTCATCGATGTTCACACCAGCCTCGGAAGCATAGCTCTGTACGATATCTGTATTGTCACATTCGATTATAAAATTACTTTGTGACACGCTTCAGACATAATGACAACCATAATGTATTGTTTCTTTAAAATTGACACGCTTCAGACATAATGACAACCATAATGTATTGTTTCTTTAAAATTGACACGCTTCAGACATAATGACAACCATAATGTATTGTTTCTTTAAAATTGACACGCTTCAGACATAATGACAACCATAATGTATTGTTTCTTTAAAATTGACACGCTTCAGACATAATGACAACCATAATGTATTGTTTCTTTAAAATTGACACGCTTCAGACATAATGACAACCATAATGTATTGTTTCTTTAAAATTGACACCTCCATCTTCGATGATTTACAGTTGATGAGCTAATATCCTGTCTCTCTCTCTCTCTCTCTCTCTCTCTCTCTTTGAAAATATGCGTACACTGGCTCTCATAGTGCAACGTGTGTAGTGTTTAGAAGCGTAACTAGTGTTTTGCTCTCCATGTATGAAACGATTTTGGAAATACAATTTAGAAATAATCATCTAAGACGCTACAATCTGCGGCAAATTGTATAGTCATATCGGAGACTGATAATAAACTCGGAGGTCCTGTGTGCAAATTGTTTAAGAAAAAAGCTAATGGCAGTCTGTACATCAGGAAAAGTGACGTTGAGAATCACTGTCCGATCACAAATAAAGCATTTCGGTAATTTAAAAATTTCTAACACATTTAATGAATGAAGGTAATTTCAAAATTTCTAACACATTTAATGAATGAAGGTAATTTATAAATATCCATTTAATAAAACACCTAATTAATAACAAGGAAATTACACGACCTTAGTTCGCCATATGCTCGTGGTCGTGCATTGTTCTCAGGTTTTGTGTGAGTGTGTCTATTTTGAATGTGTAAGAAAGAAACAATATCATAATTAACTATTGTCCGAAGACTACTATTGCAATGATGATGTTTGGTTTTCGAAATGAGATGCTACAGTAGGATTTTACAGTTCATTATACCATGGACAGCTAAAAGACAAATCAAGAATATTGAGACCACCCTTTCCCCCTGAATGACCATGGGCTGGGGGCGCTCTCAGCGCGTTATACGATTCATGAGCAGTAGAATTTGCGTCTTTTAATCTCCGAGTCACGGAAACTATATGGAATTACGCATAGTATTAAAAAGTTGGAATATGGACACGTGATGTGGCCACATATTTCCATAATGAACCGGAAAATGTTGAAAGCGTCTGGTTTAAAAAATATGATAAAAGACCATACAATTATTGCATGGAAAGTGATCAATTGTGCCATGAATGATCTACAGTTCTTCTGCGAGAAATTATTGTATATCAAGTTTGATATTAGTTATGTATGTCCATAGTGCAATTGATTTTAGTTCGATGTATGTAGTCACACCCTGTATTGTTCACATGACTGTAGATATGTATTCGGTAAATAGGGAAATTTTACCTGGGGGGAAAACAATGTCGTTTCTTAGTCTTCATTGGTTTTTTCTAGCTTTTCAAAGGTCAAATTTTGTATGACCTTATTTGGGAAAATCAGTAAAGGAGAGGTTGTGGGGAGGGAATCTATATTTTGACTTCCTTTGTGGTAGTAAATGTCAAGTTCAGATTGACGGGAGGGTGGAGGGAGGGGAGTTGGATCAACTGAAACCTCCTCAACTAAGCCTTATTGGATGATTAACAATAGAACAAAAACACATGACATAATTCTTGTTCACGGCTGAACATGTGCTCAGCTATAAGAAATAATTACAATGAGCTGCATGGAAGTGTAATCTGAAGCACATTTGCTCTGTTTACTGAACTTGGGTAAAGCATACTTATATCCACTTGTCATCGTCCTGAGATAGTCAGACCATTAACGGGCGTCATTATTGATACAGTGGAAGCCAGTTTTGTAAGAAATGCTAGCCAAACTGAATATTCTGTCAGACACGATAGCTACAAACTGTAAAATAATTCAGTAAGGATTGGACTGTCCAAGCAGCTCGGAGAAAATTTGTGTGTGTCTAATATGGATGTGAGAGCTGGAAAAGCTCTTTATCTTCAGAAAATAAATTACTGAGTTTCGAGAACAAATGTCTTCGTAACTTACACCCATTAGAGTGAATTCAAATCGAATGATAAAATCAGAGAAGGGACACATCAAAATTTCATCACAGATGTTATCAGAAAACGCCATTGGGCCTACATCGGGCATGTCCTACGCGCAGACATCAACAGAATACACCACCAATCTCTTGAATGGATACCTACAGGCAAAAGAGCCAGGGATAGACCAAAAGAAACAGAAGAACAATAATTAGAGAAAGTAAAACAATCAATATTCATACTAATCAAGAACTGCACAGAATATCTTTGAATAGACAGAAATGGAGAGATCTGACCTCTGCCCTATGCGCTAACTTCAGCGCAAAAGGAAAATTAATGAATGAATGAAAATATTTGCAGGCGTTTTTGTTTTTTTTTGCAATGTAAAAGCCATACCGGCTGTCTAAATGTCACATCAACTGACGGTCAACATGGATTTTCCTCATCGTTATGTTCTAGTAGTCCAGTCAAGTCCTTCTTCAGAATAGTCCTGCGCACCAATACCAAATGGCAACACTTATTTTGGCTGATATTACTTTTCCATGCTTTCTATTGGCTGGCAACACAAAGTGCACGCAAAGTCTAATTTTATCATTGCATAAGCCAAGATAAATAATGCTGTTTATTATCAGCGCACAGAAGGGCTTGATCCAATCCACTATTGAAATAAATATGTGTATGCACGCAGAGCCGCAGATGGGCTATTACCTATATAAGTTTAATTATTTTTTTTTAGAAAAAAAAGGATACTCACTCAGTTTTTGATGACACACAAAAACGTCCTGGTCGTGATTTCTCGCTTGAAACGAACAGTCCTACAGTCAACTCAGCTGTAAATGAGTATCTAACACATGAGTCAGGGTAGTAAAGACGGCAAAGAAGGGAACTGACTACCCTATCTAATAGATGCTGCGGCTTAGTACATGAAGAGTTATGTTCATCCTAGACGGCATATAGCTGTCATAGAACTTACTTTTAGTTTTTGTAAAAAATGACCAGAAGTTGAGAAAGGGAAGAGGTTCCAAGATGTTTAAAACTCTGATTTATTAGTTTCTGAGCTCTAATATCATGTTGTGTTTTAAGTAGGGGGGCTGAATCCATCAAACCAGTAAGGAAGAGTTATCTTCTCAGATCTATAGCAATGTTAGGGAGTTCAACACCAATGTCGACTTTATTCATGGACATTTAAATGTATACACATGTATCAATAAGTCTTTGCTTAATTGCACTGTGATACGTTTGCTTAAAATATACCTTTGAAAAGCGCAATCTATAGACTGTTCCGAAAAAGTCCTAACCAGAGTCGAACACGTTAGATCAGAGGCCGGAAATACAACCTCAGAGACCATGCATCACACTTATCCTAATGAAAATATTATAATTAAATAGATAAATTATCTCAATTTATCTGTGGAAGTCTTTCACATTAAGAGTAACTTGCCTCTAATGTACGAAATGTGACAATTGCTTGCAGCAACTCTATAATTAAGCGTGTGCTCTCTCCTGTTTTAAGAAACCTCAAACATATTAAATGTATAATTGATTAGTATAAGCGATCTGAGATAATTCTTACAAAACACGATAACTTATCACACAAAGAAACGTACCCACTCCCCACGGACTTACTAAATTATTACTCAAACATGAATATTGACGATGTTTATACGATTTTAAAATGACTACAAACATAATTTTATACTGCGTTTTGTTAAATTCTAAAATATATTGAATTTAAATTTGTAAGAATTTACTTACATGGACATCTCGCCATTATCTCATACCCTCCCCTACATCTACGGCCTAGCTTAGCTGTATGATTACATTGAAATTATGTTTTATTTTACTAAGGAAGTTATTCGAAATTGAACCCCCTAAGCACTCCCTTATCTATGGAGTGGTCACGAAAGTACATCTACCACAATTAACACATCATTCGAAGTCGTTAAGTATTAGCTACAATAGTCATTGACAAAGGACAGCTAGAAAAGGTTGGCAACTTTGAGTATCTCGGGTCAACTATCAACACCACAGAAAATTGCTCAGCAGAGATCAGAAAGAGATTTGAGATGGCCCTACTAAAAACATTACAGATGAAAAATCTATGACAAAGGGCAAACAGAAAAAACAAAGTTAAAACTATTAAGAAATTATATTTTCATTGGCAACATTTAGTTGAGACGTAGGCAATGACATTCGCAATAGAAAAGAAAATAGCAGTATTCGAAATGAAATGTTATAAGGTCCTAAGAATATCATGGACAGAAAGACGAACCAACGCAGACCTCCGAAAAGACCAGACCATAGAAGAAGACTGGTTCCTCAAAACTATCAAAAACGCAAGCAATCACATATTAGACAATAAAAACACACGATGATTTAAAAGATTAATCATGGAGGGAGAGCTCCAAGAACGAGAACAAAAGGCAGACAAAGCCAAGATGGATACAGGATATCATAGACCTTCTGAACATGCCATCAGAAGAGGCTGAGCAGCTTTCATAGTGACAGTAAGAACAGCTTTCTGTAAAGGACATATAAAGTATTAAATAAAGTATATATATATATATATATATATATATATATATATATATATATATATATATATATATATATATATATATATATATATATAGAGAGAGAGAGAGAGAGAGAGAGAGATAGATATAGATAGTCGCTAATTGATAAATTAAAAAAATCAAGTAGGGATTAGCTAATCACAACCATACCAGGATAAAGTTTTTCTAAAATACATTGTTGAAGTCGGATGCGTCGGACAGAATTGCGCATATATCGTTGATTCACTGTAAGTCCGGTGAATCGCATTTCGTTAGCCTGGCGACATCAATAAAACAGGCGGGAGTTTTAAAATTAAACGCTTTAAAATATTGCAATACATGTAGAACTTGTAGGCTCGCTTGTATATTATAAGTACATACTGTCTTCGATTGTATTTCCCCTATAAGGCTCACCGCACAGAAGGTATGACACAATTTTATTTCCACTAAAAGGCTCACCGCACGGAATGTATGACACAACTGTAGTAATGAAACAATCCAATGGAAATGTGTTACCCAGGTTCAAATTCCGGTGGCAAAATTAGTTTATGCCCCAGAGCTGACACTCTCAAAGTAAACAATTTGTCGTGTGTAGGTAATACATACCGTTAGTGTGTTTGTACAGTTTGTTGAACATTTTTATACGGGTCACATTTAAGTCTTTGTACAGGTGTTTGTTATGTCATAGTACATTCAACCCGGTGTATTTTGCATAGTAATCGGTGACCTACAATCTTGAAAAATATGTTGGATGATTCTTGTATCTTTCCCTTCAATAAAACCCTAGCACTAACTTCTCCAGCTTTTTTCTTAATGTATTTGATATGGCTCTGGACTGGGGCAAGACCGTAAATAGGAGGAGGGATGGAGTGTTGAATCCCGCAAAGGTTAGCAAAGTGGTGTGTGACATTTTATATTAAGGCACGGGGCAAATAGGTGATTCCTTACAGAATTCATAACTACGGACCTGAATGGAGGTATTATTTCAAGTAGAAAGTATATTCGCATATTCGGATGCATCGAAATTGGGCGCATGGACCATATAAGTGGTTTCAAACGTGGGTCATATACTCCTCCTATTAGAACAAGGAGAAAACTTTTGAAACGGAGTGGAGGGGGCACAGACCAAGTCAAGGGGACGGTGACTACTTGAACGAAAAATCACAAAACTTATTGAGGTAAATTACAAGACTTTATTGAGGTAAATTACAAGACTTATTGAGGTAAAATACAAGACTTATTGAGGTAAATTACAAGACTTATTGAGGTGAATTACAAGACTTATTGAGGTAAAATACAAGACTTATTGAGGTAAATTACAAGATTTATTGAGGTGAATTACAAGACTTATTGAGGTAAATTACAAGATTTATTGAGGTAAATTACAAGATTTATTGAGGTAAATTACAAGATTTATTGAGGTAAATTACAAGATTTATTGAGGTAAATTACAAGATTTATTGAGGTAAATTACAAGACACTTTGCTGGAACATTAAGAAAGTATATGTCCTTCTATTGGACACCATGGAAATAAAGGTTTATTGCGGAATTATGTGTCTACATTGATTACAAAACAAGCCATACATTATTTAACGAAACGAACTTTCGCTAAAGGCGCATACAACGCAGCATCCAACAATCTGCACGCAACACACAGAGAGACCCCCTTTCCCCCTCTTCTGGAAGACCATGGGGGGGGAGGAGAACTCTCAGTGCGTTGTGCGCAAGTAGATTGATCTGTAGCAGGCCGATACTTACATACTTCATACTTACACGCAGGCCTCCATGCTCATAGCTAACCACGATCAAGAATGCTTGACATTTTTTCTGCTGTCTGTATCGCAATCGACGTAGGTAAAAACGCTGATCAACGATATATGAACATCGTGCAGAGGGTTGTTATTACTACCAATCTGTAAGTATCCATCTCTCTTCTGGACTAGCTGGCTCGCTTCATGGCTAGCTGGATCACTTCTTGGCTAGCTGGCTCACTTCTTGGCTAGCTGGCTTCCTTCTTGGTTAGCTGGCTCGCTTCTTGACTAGCTGGCTTGCTTCTTGACTAGCTGACTCAATTCTGGACTAGCTGGCTCGCCTCTTGGCTAACTGGCTCGCCTCTTGGCTAACAGACTCGCTTTTTCTTGACTGACTCGCTTCTTGGCAAGGTGCTCGCTTTTTGACTAGCTGGCTCGCGTTTTGACTAGCTGGCTCGCTTTTTGACTAGCTGGCTCGCTGCTTGACTAGCTGTCTCGCTTCATGGCTAGCCGACTCGCTTCTTCCAGTGTCATTATTTAAAAAAATTGCTAGACATGAATTATTGATTGTGATGTTCTATTTTCCCTGGGAATATGGAAAGTGAGATCCTGCTCCGATGTATCCACGGGTCAGAAATTTAATGAACGCAAATATTGCCTACAAAATCATTAGAGCTTACAATCAAAATAAATAAAAAAGATGTGCTGCTCGCTGAGTCTTGAAACAGGCAGCCTACCAACTATAGATAATAGATACATAGTAAAAATAGCATATAGAAGAAGCCAGGAGAAAACATAATTCTTTTTAAAGCATGTTCTTGAAAATGTATATGTTTCTTTAGATACATATAAAAAACTATATCTGATTATTATTATGATTCAGTTAAATGGTGCTATTATTCTTCTGCTATTAGATTACTTCCCTTCTGAGAGTACACTAGATGCATAGAAATCGTATTATGTAAATGTTGCAATCTTCAAATTGTTTGTACAGTTCTTCTTCTTCTTCTTTCGTTCACTTGAAACATGTCTATATCTGTAATTCTGTCTCCTTAATAAAACTCACTGTCTTTTGTAGTTCATACAGTGTCCCATAGAGCTTTGATTCCAGTGTTGTTTCCTCTGGCCAATATGTCTGCCTCAGCGTTTCATGCTCAGAACACTCTTGAAGTATATGTTTGGCACTCTGTGCTGCCTGTCCACATGTACACATGGCCGTGTTGCCAATCTTGAACTTTGTATACATGTGACTGCGGAGTCGGTTGTGTCCTGTTCTGAGACGTAGAATTATAACTTGTTCTGATCTGTTCATATTGTGATAGTCATCTTGTGTTGGTGTTTGTGGCTTTCTTATTGACTTGATCATCTGTTTTTTCTGATGGTAGGTGATTGGTATATCTGGTTGGTCTTCGGCAGCACCTTCCTTAGCCAGTTGGTCTGCTTTTTCATTTCCTGGTATTCCACAGTGAGAGGGTATCCACTGCATGGTTACCCTATACTGGTAAGACAATTCGCTAAGTAGTTTTTTTAAGTCTGTTAGTTTTCCAGACTGGAGAGCTTGAAGCACTGACCTTGCATCTGTCAGGAATACCACAGGCTGTAGGTCAGAGTTGGAGTTCAGCAGTTTTTTTAGCTGCCACACTAATTGCCTGGATTTCTGCATCATAATTATTGCAGAATTTTCCTGTCGGTGTTCTGATTGTATCTCTAGGCTTGTGTGGATATTCTATATATACACCTGCACCTCCATTCCTCACAGCATTCTGTGCTGACCCATCTGTGTACACTCTGACCCATATATCTTGTGGATATTCCTCATCCAGGAAACTGAGGGTGACTGTCATTCGCTGCACACTGTTCTGTTCGTCCTCGCTTAGTATTCCTTTCACATGGGTCTGAATGTATATTGGCATTCCATGGCTTTCACTCCACGGGGTTTGCTCTGGTACAGACCTTAAGGGGCTGTCAACTTCAGGTAGGTCTGTAAGTTGTCTACAGAGTCGTTTAGCTTGATGGATAAAGCTGCTCCTTTTCAGTCGTCCCATTGCTAGATTTTGGAATCTTTCCTTCATTGGATGACTTGGCATACACTGAAACTTTTCTGCTTGAATTAGTACTTTTGTGTCTCTGCGTTCGCCAAGTGTTTGCATTCTTCCCATTTTCTGCATCTCTGCTATGGGTGTTGATTTCATTGCTCCCAACATTATTCTAAGTCCCTGGTATTGCACTTTATCTAGATCTTGTAATGTGGTGTTTGATGCAGGACACCACGCAGCTGAACCGTATTCCAGGTGTGGTCTTATGCCTTGCTGGTAAACTTTACTGAGTATATTTCCACTGGCTCCCCATGTGGTTCCACTTAGTTTTCTCAGGATAGCTAACTTCCTCCTGGCTTTTGTTGTTGCTTTGTTTATGTGATGCTTCCATGTCAGCTTATCATCAAAAGTAACTCCGAGGTATGTGGGTTGTTTGTCTTCTTCCAAGAGCTCTCCATCTATCTTGATATGACCAGCTTTTTGTTTTGGTGAGAGGGTAAAGAGTGTAGTGCTGCACTTATCTGTGTTAATGCTGACGCACCATCTATTAGCCCATAAGGTTAGGACATCGATAGCTCTTTGTATTTGTTTAGTGGCCACTGTTGCATGTTCTTCCGTGCACCAGATCACCAGGTCGTCAGCATACATTGCCACTTTGATCCCGTGTGGTAGTTCAGCAACTAGGTCATTGATGTAAACCAAGAAAAGTGTGGGTGACAGGACTCCTCCCTGGGGGACTCCATGACGCAGTAGAACTTTCTTGCTCTTGCGACCATCTAATTGTACCCTGGCTCTTCTATTATGCAGGTATGCTTTTACCCATTTGTACATTCTTGAGCTAACCCTGCAATTTCGCAATTTATTTAGGAGCCCTTCTTTCCAGACCTTATCAAATGCTTTTCTGAGGTCTATCCATGCTGCTAGTACCAGTTTCTTTTCTTGGAAGGCATCCTCAATCTCTTGGGAGAGGTAGGTTGCCTGATCTTCAGTAGAGTAGCACTGTCTGAAACCTGCTTGCTGTGATACCAGAAGGTTTTCACTTTCAAGGTACCACTGCATCCTAAGATTGATAATGCGTTCCATTGTTTTACATAGACATCTTGTGAGGCTGATGGGCCTGTAGTTGGAGACTGTGTTGCCATCTTTTCCTGATTTGAGGAGTGGTATCATTATTGCTTCTCTCCACGCCTGTGGTACATTACCTGTGGACCAGCTTGTGTTAAAGATCTGCAGTAGCTTTGCTCTTGCTGCACTTCCCAGGTTTCTAATCATTTCATTGGACACTCCATCAGCTCCAGGGGACTTTTTCATTTTCAATTTGGATATTGCATGCTCCAGTTCTCTCATTGTGATTGGTGCCTCCATGACTTCAGGTATAGGTTCACCTTGTCCAATGATTTGCTGGTTCTCTCGAACCTCCTGTTGTTTGTCTGGGCTGACTTTGACGTTATTGTCTTCTGCAAAGGAATCTGCAAAGTAATCAGCTGCATGTTTACCTGTTAAAATGTTTCTATCTTTATAAAGTGTGATCCTGGTATTTCTCCCTGTACCTTCATCATTTAGTTGTTTTACAAGTTTCCATAATTTCCTAGTATCTCTTTCTAAGTTCAGCGACTCTGTTTTTTCTTTCCAGCTGCTCCGTCTGGCTTGTAACTTGGCTCTTTGAAATTTAGCCTTTGTTTGCTGATATTTGTTGTGATGTTCTTGGCTAGGTCTGTTCTCAGCCTGCTGTCTAGATGTTTCCATCTCATTTTGCAGCTTTTCCAGTTCATCATTCCAGTAGGGTTTGTAGTTTTTGCGTGCCCCCCTGGGTATGGTTTTACTAGCAGCATGTAGTATACATCTATTAAATTCACTCACTGCTCTATTGATGTCTTTGTCCAAGTTCATGTCCTTAGCTAGAACACTGGTTAAATGCTGGTACATTTTCCAGTCTGCCCTTTTATAGTTCCACCTAGTGAGCGTGCTGCTGTCCTTGGTAAATTCATTGTGGATTTCCAGAAATACTGGTCTGTGGTCACTACCTCCAAGCTGCTTTCCAACAACACGTGTGATGTTCCATTCCAAGCCTGGTGAGTGGAATGCTAGGTCTGGTGTAGAGGTGGTGTGCCATGCTCTCGAGTAGAAGGTTGGCGAGTCTGCTGGCTGGTTAATAAGGATGAGATTATTTTCATCCTGCCAGCTCTCAAGTTCCTCACCTCTCTTGTCGATATGATCGTAGCCCCAGCTCTGAGAGTGGCTGTTGAAGTCACCACACACCATAAGTCTCTCTTTGTCTGGAATTGTGTCTAGTGCCAATGGTTTATCATTTGGGCAGTAGTAGTTCAGGAGATGGAATTCTGCACTGTCTGTTTTTAGGTGGAGCATCTGGTATTCTGCCCCTTCCATATATACTTCAAGCTGACATGCGCTGATATTGTTTTTAACAAGTGTCAGAATTCCACCCTTTCGCCTGTCCTTTCGGTCAGATCGGTAGCACTGGTAGCCTCTGATTTTGAAGGGTATGTCGCTGCTGAGGTGTGTTTCTTGGATACAGCATATGTTAACTTGTTCTTCACTGAGGACATTTTCAAGTTCCAATTTTTTGCTGTATCCATCTCTTTTACTGTTGACACCCTCAGCATTCCAGTGCATTATTTTTATTGGTCGTTTGTTTGTTTGGCCAGTAGCTCTATTCCCTTGCCTCCTGGCTCCTCGGGGCAATTGAGAAGGACTTCCAGTAACTGAGGTTGGGCCCTTTCGAGGTATAGGGCCCGGCACCGTCCCTGCCTGAACGTCCGCCACAGGGCAGGCACCATAACTATTTATAGATGTAGACATGTTTCCATTGTGTTTTGTGCGTGGCATCCTGATTATCTGTGCGCCTTTTGGCTGGATGCCTCCGTCTTCAGCACTCTGCTTACTAGGGCAGGACTATGGTCCTGCTCGAGTGGGACTGCCCGACCAGTCTTAGTTTCCAGCCCCTGATGGCTGAACTAAGCCCCATCACCTCTGCACGGTGCTGGTCTCGATGGAGGTTTGTACAGTAAATCATGCCTTAACGGACACGCAATTTAACGGATATGTATCATCAACATAAATATTTCTCCAGTCACAAGATATTGTAGCTGAAAAACATCTAAAATTTGTGTGGATTAATTATGCGGAAACTGTTAAAACCAGGAAATGGAAACGAAAAATAAACATTTATGGACATTTCCAATGCTCGAAATGGGAAATGATTAATGAATTTCGTGAAACCAGTGTAGTCTTTATACAAATATATTTTCTTACTAGGCTTTCAGACACTTGTGTGTGATTTCTAAACCGCACTAGAAAAAAAATAAAGAAAATCACTAGTAGGTAGTAACTACACTTTAAAATGATCAATGCAAAGTCTGTAACCTTTCGCCAAATGTCATTCGGAAGAAGATTGCTGGAAACTGGCGTAATACCGAATGCATTTCTTTAATTGTTGTAAGGGACGATATAATAGAACAAAATATTAGAAATACAGAGTATGAAAATAACGGAGTAACTAACAACTACGAAAGCGAGTAACATAATGTAAGGGAAAGATTAAACACAAAATGCGCGACAGATACTAAACAATAACACGATACAAGGTCGCAGGCATAAACGCCAGGAAATCCATGTTATGTAGAGACTGCACAATAAACAAATGGTATTAAGTACGATGGAAAAATTAAAGTTGATATTCTTTTCAGAACGTAGCGATCAACCAAATATTTTGCGCTATAGTGGTGTTCTAGACAATATAAATATGTTCAGTATATTGTTATTATTTTCTGAAAGCCCGTTACCTGAGGATGGTACCTCTCAGTCAAAGAACCGGCAAAGTTTATTACGCAATACTGTACTAACACCATATTATCTCGTACACTGAACAGAACTCATGCACATAAACACACTACCAATCTTTAGGGTATACACTTTTGTACTGTACTGAATAGGACAGGCAAAAACAACATTCAGAAAAATGAAAAATATGCTGTGTAATATGACCTTGTCATTAGAGGTTAGAAAGAGAGTTCTGCAGTGCTATATAACACCTATACTAACATACGGGTGCGAGTCGTGGGCAATAAACAAACTGGAAAGTGGGAAATTAGAGGCAACAGAGATGTGGCTCTACAGAAGAATGCTAATAATACCATGGACTGCCAGAAAAACTAATATAGAGGTGTTGAAAGAGTCAAATGCGAAACGGACCTTAATCAACAATATAAAAAAAGGCAATCTTCTTATTTTTTTGGCCACTTCATGAGACAGGCAGGTTTAGAGAACATAGTCACGACAGGTAAAATTGAAGGCAACAGAGACAGAGGGCGACAACGTGAGAAAATATTAGACAGTTTGGCAACCTGGCACGGCAAGGAAACAACGACTTTGATACATAATACTGTGGACAGAGAGCTGTGGAGAGCCATGACCGCCTACGCCAGCCGGCATGGCACCTGATGATGACTTCTGTATTTATCTGGAGCTCAGAATTATCGTTAACGACTGATATTATATTATGAGTAAGTATATATGTACAGTATTTTAACTGAGAAAGCCCTTGATTGGGGAGGGGGGGCAGAGTCTTCAACTCCATCCCCTCCCAAGCGATTCAGAACATGACTTTTATTACTAGGTATTTGGCCAAAAGTTGGGGAAAACCTATCATTACTGAAAACGTATCTGGAGCCCTGTGTCTGAGTTACATGCATGTATCTGACTAAATTTTTATATCATATCCTGGCTTTAGCATAAAAATGTCTATGTATCCCTTGTGGTTTTACTTCAGACGTTTTACTGTATATAAAATGTTTTTAACATTCTTTTTTAAACAAGCTTTATTTACTTATCGGATATACAACATGATATTTTAAGAACACTTCAGACAAAGAAAAGCTCTTATACCGTAGATAAGCTAATAATACGATTTCAGGGAGTAAATGGTTCTTTTGATATAGCTGTATAAGTAAGAATGCTCTCCCATTCTGTAACAAAACTTATACCTCGAAGGTTGTGGTTCTCCGCACCAAAACCTCAATTATTTTGTGATGGTAAGAAGCTCGGATTTATGGAAGTAAAGACTGTAAGGAGCGACACGCTATAAAGGTGTTTTTTGTTGAAAAAAAAAAGATTTACACAAATATTTCATAAACTTTGAGCTCATTGTTAGAATATTGCCTAAAATGTGCCCCCCCTCCCCCGCAATTTGAAAGGGAAAGGCAATGCCAATATGCTTGGAAACAAATACAACTGCAGGAAATGGTTTAATTAACCACCAGCTTCTATAGGGTTCCCTCCATATTTTCTGTAATGGTTTACGCCATTAGCCTAAGGTATCGCTAAGTCGTTATAAGTGTAAATAAGGATATACTAAATGTAAAATATTGTAAATGAAATATAACACTTTTATTAGTAACAGTAACAACAGTACATGATCACTAGTGTTATTATTTTGTAAATTTTTGCAATTTATTTTATCATTTTCAGAAATAAGTAATTCTGACATATATTTATCAAGCATTGTAATTGATGGATGTAATAAAGTATTAGAACATTTGTATGTTTTTATCATTTTGCAGTTTTTAAAAAAATTAATAAATTTCCTTTTTCATATTGATATGTCGTTAAAAATTAATAAATCATACATCCAATCCACATTTAAAAAATCTAAATTGTTGTTAGCTGGTCGAAATATCATCACTACACATAATCTAATAACGCACATGAAACTTCGTCAAGTACGTTGTGCTGATGGTATTACAGCGGAGTGGCAATATTTTGTGCCTTCCGGCCCAGCCCTGCCACAATCCATAAAGCATTGGCCATATTTCTTCGAAACAATCTGTTTGCAGAGTACACTAGGAGGAGCTATTAGGATCTGGTTATCTGCAAATCCTGGTATTGCATGAGAGCAATGTATGTTCCTTTGCACCCGTCAACAAATTGTAAAGATGACATTTAATAACACAATTCTTGTAGGAACAATACAAGTCATGAGACAGCAGGTACAGACAACATTTAGTAACACAAGTCGCGCATGCACTGCCGGCCTCGACAGGGGAGTAAAAAATAGTGACACTATTACTGGCCATGCTCGTCGTAAGAGGCGGCTGAGTATCCTTTAGGGTTAGGTGTCACATACCATAGAGGGTTAAGTGAAGCCAGACGTGTCAGTCTGAAAGCCGCGGATAATGCAGTCAAGCTGTAAACTGTTCCAAACGAATTCCGTTCTTCAGACTACATCCTGCTAATTTGCAAGAGTTTAAGAACAAACACAGATGAAGTAACACAAATCTAACAGGAGCAACATCAAGAGATCAATACACTGTACAGACTACATTTAGTAACACAGATCTAGACCAAAAAAACTAGACGACCAGCATGATCAATACAACAATGTATTTCATTACAAGATTGTCATAAACATTCATACACAAAACACAACGCTCAGATTTTGTTGAAAAAAAAAATCATAACATTGCACAAGCTCAAGTGTAAATGTCTCATCTTAAAAAAACAAAAAAAAACAAAAAACAAATATGTGAATTGTAATTTCTTATATGACATCCTTCCTGTGTAGTCAGAAACATATGTCTCACATCAGATCTCATCATGTATACAAGTTTCTGAATCTGAGCAATACCCATCATCTTATATTCTCTAGTTTTCTCTTCAGCTGATCTTTTTTCCCTCTACTATTTGTCAGCTCAGGGTTTATTTTTCAATTCTTTCATTGCTTCTCATTATGCAGCTAATACATGGCCATTTAAAACAAAATGCATTTTGTTCTTCTAAACTTTTCATTGAAGGACCAATTTTATCTTATTTCTGTATTTTTTGGTATTCATGGATGACATGTTTAGCAGCTGAAGTTGTCAGTTTACTTATAGCTGACATGTTTAACAGTACATGTGCTGTAGTGGTCAGTTTAGTCAAGTCATGGCTGATATGAGTAGGAGGGCTGTAGTGGTTAGCTTATTCATAACTGACATGTTTAGCAACAAGTGAACAGTAGTGGTCGGTTTATTCACTGCTAACATCCTGATCATCAGGTTTGACAAACTCACTTAATTACTAACTGGAACAAAAAAAGACACAACCTTTTCTGTATACTGAAGAAAGCAAATATTTGTTTACAAATACATTAAGTATATTTAATTTTAGTTGTGAACAACCATTCATAAGGATATGTAAATATATTTTTTGATTAGGAAACTGAATCATGGTGCTAAAGGGGGAGTTTCCTGAGCTAGCAAGTCCATCAACAATCTAAGGGTATTTAAACATCAACAATCTAAGGGTATTTAAACATTGTTTACTGTTTGTTTGTTAAATGGGAGATTAATGCCTCTTGCTGAGTCACAACTCCTTCAACCTAAGACAGAAGTCTATGTTGGTTATATTGGACAGCGATATTTAAACATCAACCGTTTAAGGGTATTTAAACATCAACCGTTTAAGGGTATTTAAACATCAACCGTTTAAGGGTATTTAAACATCAACAGTCTAAGGGTATTTAAACATCAACAGTCTAAGGGTATTTAAACATCAACAGTCTAAGGGTATTTAAACATCAACAGTCTAAGGGTATTTAAACTTCAGTGTCTACTAGTCAGTTGTTGGTTGTGGTCTCATTAAATTTGTCCTGATGAGAAGCACTTTCTACCTCCCCCATTGTGACTATTTCTATTATTCTCTGAGCATCCACAAATACATCTTCTATATCCATCTACTGCGTACATCATGCTTACACACAAATACATCTTCTATATCCATCTGCTGCATAAATCATGCTTACACACAAATACATCAACTATATCCATCTACTGTATAGATCATCAGTCAGTCCTCTTTTGCCAATTTTGGGACATAGAGCAGATGCCATAGCTCTCCATGCCTGTTAGTCAGTTGCCATGGATTGCAGGTCTTGTGCATCTATGCCTGTTGATTTTAATTCATTCATAAATGTTCTTCTGATCGTTGTTTTTGGTCTTCCCTGTTTTCTTGTCCCGTCTGGTGTCCACATGAAGGCTTGTCGTGGAATTCTGTCTTCCTTCATTCTAAGTATGTGGCCGATGTATGTCCAGCGGAGTTTTCTGATGATGTTCGTCACATATTCTTGTTTTATCTCCTCTCTTAATATATCATTTAATTTGAAATCTTTCCAATTAGTATTTGTGATCTTTCTGAGGCGTCTATTCTTGAAGGCAACTAACTTCTTATTCATTATTGTGGTAGATTTACAACTTTCAAATCCATATGCCAGTAATGGAATCACACTTACATTGAATAGTCGCAGTTTGATGTGTTTACTTGTGATCTTCGATCTCCAGATGATTGAATGTTTGTTAAAGGCGTTGGAGGCGAGAATGATTTGAGTCTTGATTTCTGAGTTGGTATCACTGTCTGCTGTTATCGCGCTTCCCAAATATATGAAATTTGAAACATTGTCTAGTATATTGTCACATAGTTTAATTGATTCTGTCAGGCTGGTAGAGTTCATGATTTCAATTTTATGTGTTTTTATTTGAAGACCTATCTGTTGTGCAAAAAATTTGCGTCTTTCTGCTTTTTCTTGGAGATCTTGGTGTGTTGAACTCAGTAGAGCAATATCATCTGCGAAGGTTAGACTTTCCAGGGTCTTGTTGTTTACCCATTTGATTCCTAGTTGTTTTGGTCTGCATTTCTTCATCACCCAACCAATCATGGTGCAAAACAGTATTGGGGACAAAATACATCCTTGTTTGACTCCCGTTTTCACTAGGAACCAGCTGAAAAGACCACTTTCTGTTCTTACATAAGCTGTATCAGAGTAAAAAGCTTTCATGACATAGATCATACACACAAATACATCAACTATATCCAGCTACTGCATAGATCATGCTTACACACAAATACATCAACTATATCCAGCTACTGCATAGATCATGCTTACACACAAATACATCAACTATATCCAGCTACTGCATAGATCATGCTTACACACAAATACATACTTGCCATATTTTTTCTCTACAAGCACTCCACCATTTGATAGAATTGTGAGAATATAAGTTGAGATTAGCATTATAATTGTGCAATATATTGTTTTGATTCTGTGCTAGTACAGTGACGATTTTTGTCCCTACAGGTGGTCAGAAAATAGGTAAATCTCAGTAATGTTGGTATCTGCTCGTACCCATGAATGACAACATATGTTACAGCTTATTTTGCAGATACTTAATTAGCAAGGAGAACGGCAGTAAAGATAAAACAGGTTTAATTTAAGGGGTGAAGTCTCCTTACACCTGCAATTTCCAACCTCCAGAATTCTGGTTCTTTGATGAAGCTATATGTCTAAAACGCTGCATTCCAGTTCAGGTGTTTACAGTGAGGTGTTCCTTCTCTACCCAACTAATTTAACCCTGTTTTGTCAGGGCAGTTGATGTAAGGTTAAAATGAAGAAAGTGCTTTGCCCATATTACATTACTGCACTCATGTTTTATATTAGTACCAGATATGCGAACAACTCTGCAATATTTCTGTGAATGTATTCAATACAAGTATGTGTGTAATTTATACTTAGAATATTCAATCTGTCAAATAAATGCTACAATAAATGTACATACTGCAAAGGTTATTATAAAAGAATTGTGAGGAATGAAGTCATCTCTAGTTAACAAGCTCAACATGATACAGAAGAAAATACATTATTACCATTCTGACTAGCATAATACAGTGATATTACAGAATATGGTCAAACATTTTAGTAAAGAAAAATAAACCTGCTTGAGCTGACACGATACTAAGATGATAACACAATCATGTGTGTTGTTTTTCCAGTATAAACAAAAAGAAATCAGTCTAGTTTTTCTGGAGCTTTCGCTTAATGCCTGTATTAATTTAACTGTTTTATAAATTGTCATGTGCATTCTGTGATTTTAATATTATTTGTGTAAATAAATTATATCGATTTGATGCTAGAGTTGTTAGTGGACCCTATTCACTTTTTGTGGCTTTTTGTGCTGGTGTCTTCAGTGTGGTACTTCTATGAATCTGACAGGTTATGGGTCATTATTATTATATAAGAAAAATGTATTTGATACTGAAATTGCTTGGCAATCAAAGAGTCTTCTAAAACCAATTAAACTGGGGTGCTGATGTCTCACTGTAAATAGACATTTGATTATAAACTGATGAATATTATAGTAAGGATTACATTAATCGCTGTCCTTTGCATACAGTGGCCTTTTTCATGTTGACAAATGGCATGAAAGCAATCATGAATCAGTTCAAATTGAGTGGGCAAGAATCAAGCAAGTCATCGTTGATTTTTAGGTGCATGTTACATGCTTGTTTGGACAGCTTATTTGAAGGAGATATCACATATAGGTGCATAATACATGCTTGCTTGGGCAGCATATGTGAAAGAGATGCCACATCTAGGTGCATAATACATGCTTGCTTGGGCAGCATATGTGAAAGAGATGCCACATCTAGGTGCATAATACATGCTTGCTTGGGCAGCATATGTGAAAGAGATGCCACATCTAGGTGCATAATACATGCTTGCTTGGGCAGCATATGTGAAAGAGATGCCACATCTAGGTGCATAATACATGCTTGCTTGGGCAGCATATGTAAAAGAGATGCCACATCTAGGTGCATGATACATGTTTGCTTGGGCAGCATATGTGAAAGAGATGCCACATCTAGGTGCATGATACATGCTTGCTTGGGCAGCTTATATGAAAGAGATGTCACATCATAAATTCACACAAACAAAACATGTTTAAAAGTAAGTAATTTGATAATGTTAATTTTTGTTCATCATATATTGAACATAGAAATTCTGACAATTTATAACTATTTACCATAATAAAATATGAAATTCTTTGACATTTTTTCCACATCACATGCCACAATACACAAAACTAGTTATGAAACAGCAATTTTTTTATAAGCAGGTACAGTGGAATCTCTCTTTAGTGCATCATTTTATGACAAATTTACCTATTTAATAACATTTATCAAAATTGTCTAATTATATAATTTTTTTGTTTATACTATAGAAAATTTCTGTTAATACATACATATCTCACTGATCCGGATCAAGTTGGCTATAATTGGATTTGATTGTTTTAGCACCTAAAATTAATTTATAACTAAGTTATCAGAGCCTGAGTCTTTAAAAACCACTCAATCTTGACATCATAAAACACAATAATTGAGTATAAATACTTTGATGTTCATTATCTTAGCTTGGTATATGGACCCCAGTCCTAGGTTGGAAGTTGCGGGCCTCGACCGTATGAGGCATAAACCCCTATTTAACAAACAAACAAATCTTAGCTTGGTGATACTATGAAACACAAATATGTGTTCTAGAAAATAGTTGGAAGCAGAATCTAAAGAAGTAGAAATGAAGTATTTGAAGATAATTTCAAGTCAAGGAAACATAATTCTGACTACACTGACTAGACTAGATATAATCAGAACCAATCTTTTGGGTTGTATAGTTTAATGATGGTGACAAGATACAGTGGAGAGACATGATCTGAGAAATGTATTATTAATTTCAGACTGTCTTACAGTGAGGATGACAGGATACAATAGAGATCAGGATCTTGCTAGTGTAGTGGTCAAGCTATTTGCTTTGTGCTCAAGGGTTCGAATCCCATTCATGGTTATAAATAAAGCTGACATTTTTTATGGAAAGTTTATCCTTCATTTATCTGGATATTTGGAAAGTTTTACATAGAAACTGTGTTTCTTCTTCTTGTTCTGCATTCATTCTCAAACTCCTGCTGGTTAGAAGGATATAATCTGGAGAATGGAATGCAGTGTGTCATGGTTTATAAGCTTGGCTGCAATATCTGCACCTTTTAGTCTGACACAGATGATTTCAGTATGACTTCTCAGGTAATTTTTAATACATGATAATGGCCTTTTGCATCTTTACATATGGTCAGGAAGCAGGTCAGTGTTATATTTGAAATGGACTATGAGACCCTCCCATTTCACACATGATTGCTTGTTCGGGCAGGTTTAATAGACAAAGCACTTTGACCATTTTTACTAATCTACTTTCCACCCCTGCTGATTAGTTCTAAGTGAAAGTCAGTGCCAATATGCTTGGAAACAATCAGAACTGCAGCAGATGTTTTTTTGTAGATGCACATGGAAACTACAGACAAATGCCTTTGGGTCTCTCCTCTAGACTCTCTGTAGGGGGGTTTACTCCATTGGCCTTAGGCACTTACTTTTGACATGATGAACAACCAACTTTATCCTAAAACTTCCAGTCATCTCTTACAACCTGCATGGCAGCCCACAGTTTTACCATTCTTTGTTTCCTTTTCAGGCGTAGCAACACTCACACAAAAAAACTGCTTCATTGAAGCACTCAATCTTTAAAAAAGTCCTAACTGAGAGACTTGCTGAACTTGATAACAAGATTTAAATTATGCAGATTTTCATTGAGATATTTCTAAACAGTAAAAATTAAATGTGTGACATAACTACCAATGCATAACTTGTGCACAGTGACTTTTGGTCACAAAGTGCACTCGTAACACAAATGTTAAATAGTACTGCAATATCATAACAATTGTGGTTAGATATAAATAGTTTGTAAATATATATTACATTTAAAGAAGAACAAATTCAAATGGGGGATTTGACTTGCTTGTGCTTACTTAATAAATGTGATTTAAAACAGATCTGTATTATCCTGTGTTAAATATAAACATATTTTCAGCATACAACTTTTATATACAAAATACACACACACATACTATACACAAGTGTAAATGAAAATGATAGTAAATTCTTTTCTCCTTTCCTGTTTAGCAGGCATAGAAATTTAATGAAATAAAGTGTAAGGAGAAGTGAAATATAACGCAACAAGGGAGAGAAAATTAGAATACAAAACAAGGGGCAGCAATCATTTCTCTGGGCAATTACAACAGAGAGTCGCTGTTGATGTGTATACATGTTACACTTCCAACAGATTCTATCATCTGTGTAGACCTTCATAGAATCTTTGCTTTTCATAGAATCATCAAGGCTGCAAAATTTCATGGATGGGATTATTCCTCTAGCTTTAAGCAGAGATAGTCTGTGGCTATTTTTGGCCACTTCATGAGACAGGGAGGTTTGGAGAACATAGTCACAATAGGCAAGATTGAAGGCAACAGAGACAGATCGGCGACAACGTGAGAAAATATTAGATAGTTTGACAATCTGGCACTTTAGGGAAACGACAATGACCTTAATACATAATGCTGGAGATAGAAAGCTGTGGAGAGCCATGATCGCACACACCAGCCGGCATGGCACCTGATGATGATACCAATCTGTATACATCTCTGCATGAAAGGCTCATGACATTCATTGCTGCCATTACAATATGAAATCGTTTAATGGCTACCACATTGACATGTGCTGTCGGAAAGAAAGGTCAATCTTAAAAGTATGATTTTGTAGTAACATTAAAAACAAAATTTGTATGCCCACTAAATGGGAAAATACCAATTCTACATATTGTTTGTTTCGATCCAGATAAATTATGAACAATACAGCTCTTGTATTATTTTGTGCAATGGAGCATTTTCTCCAGAGCTTTATTTAATAACCAGAGGGTTTAGCAGTGTGCAACACTTGACAAGAAATCTGCTACTCAGAGAGGGTGAAAGCATAATTGTACAGATGAAGTGTTGTGGAGGTTTCCTCAAGAGAGAAGACTCACTATATAAGCATGTCATCAACTAGGAGGTTTACTGTTGCATGCTGTTCTTACAGGTATACAGAAATATTAATGGAAAGCAATGATAGGAAGTGAATAAAAATACATTAATAAATTTACATTAATATGAAATTATACACATCAATAACTGAGAGGCAGCATATCATTTATTCAGCACAACCTGACATTGCACTGTTTGATTTATGACAAGTATTAAAAAATGAAAATTGGGTAGAACTGCAGTAAAACTATAATTCAATAGGTGAAAATTGAGAACACTGTTAGTTCACGATAAAGACCATTTAGTTGAAACTTCAGTTTGTGCGTGTTCCCCTATGTGATACAAGTGATTCGCAAACTTCGTTACCCTGTGACTTTCAATTTCATCTATTGAAAAAAATATGGAAAGTGGGCTGGAAGAGTTTATACAATTTAAACACAAATAAATCAATCTAATTATTTCATATATTTTTTAGTTAATAGGAAAAGAATGTTGGTAGCGCACTCTATTCAAGATGTACTGATAAACCTAGCAGTTTTAGGCTGCAACGATTTTTCTAGGCAACAGTTGTGTTCAGTAAAATGCATTAATTTATTAATGAAGCATTATTTGAACTGATTATATAGATTGCTATATGAGACTTATTAATAGTTTGCTGAGGCACAAACCCTGAGTATTCTCATTTACTGTGGATGTGAAACATGGAAAGTAAACAAAACAGCTCAAAATATATACTCAATCTAAAGCAGCCATTTTTTGTAAAAAAAATTTTAATGGGAAAAGTGGAGATTTGTTGTTTATGAATGGGTGAGCTTATAGTCAACAATCTGTATACTGCTAATTTTGACAGCATACAACAGCTGACTTGTTATTCTAACATCACATCGGGAGCGTCCTTACCGGTATATTCCTGTTTCTGAGCTGATACAACGCACACTCGTTTGTCAATGTTTACCATCATTGTTTATGAAAGAACCAACGTAGAAATAGCAGTACACCGTAATCTTGAAAATGAATAGTGAAATAGTTCAACCTAAAAGAAAGAGATCTGCTTATGATTCATTATTTAAACTGAAAGTAGTTATGCTGAAGGAAGCAATCATTACGCAGTAGCTCATCATTTTTGTGTTGATCAGAAACAAGTACACAAGTGGAGGTAAAATAAAATGTAGATAGAAGAAATGCAAAAGACCAAAAAAAACTATGTTCAACAAGGTGTTAATTATTTCCTGAATTGGAAAAAGATCTTAAAGATTGGGTCGTCGACAGTCGTCAAAATCGTTACATTGTGACAAGATCTGGAATTTGTTTGCGTATTATCAAAATGATGAAAAAGATAATACATGTTGGTCATACCTATTACTTTTGTTGCATCAACTGGTTGGTGTACGAGATTTATGAATCGTCACGATCTTTGCTTACGTCAGCGCACTAAAATAGCATAAAAGCTGCCTTAAGACCTGGAAGACAAAATCGAATAGTGCCAGAGATTTATAATTCTACAAAGAAAAAAAGTCATTTGAACTATCTCAGATCGAGAAAATGGATGAAACTCTGATGACGTTCGATCTGTTGTGTTGTTCGTCCATCACAAGTGATGATGACCATTTGTTACATCCACTTTTGAAAATTCAATTTTAGTTATGTCCTTGATTATGAGTTCGTAGATGGCTAATGAGCCCTATTCGAGCTGTAAATGTCCTTGGACAGTTTGGACATGGAATAACGACTGTAGACGGATCTTGGTCTATCTGTGACTTTCTAGCTGCTCTCCGCTGTTGAGCTGCTGCATTTCTCTTCTTTTCACAAGATGATGTGCTCTTTTTTATTTTAAAACGCCATGTAGATCTATTTTGTGCAAGTTCTTCCCATGTATCGTGGTCTATTTCAAAGGCTTTCAGTGAGTCCTTTAACGAGTCCTTGTAGCGCTTCCTTTGGCCACCTTGAGATCGTATACCCTTCTCTAGCTCACCATAGAGAAGTATCTTTGGCAGACGATGGTCTGGCATGCGCACCAAATGACCTGGATACCAGCTCTATCTTGTCTTGCCATCTGATGTTCATAACTTTTCTGAGACAATTTGTATGAAAATGATTGAGTTTTTTCACATGACGTCTATACACAGTCCATGCAATAGACGTTCGATCTACCAAGCAATAGAACAGTGACTGAAATTGGAGAGAAAACTGTTCTCATTAGAACAATGGGGCATGAAAAGACTCATTGCACTGTAGTATTAGCTTGCCTTGTAGATGGATAAAAATTGCTTTCCATTATTATCTTCAAACAGAAAACGCAGACAAAGAGTTTGCCGTTTCCCTCTGGTGTCATAATCCATATGCATCACAAGGGATGGATGGATGATAATCATTGAATTATTGGAGAAGGTATGGAATAGAAGACCAGAAGCACTTCTGAAGAAACCATCCATGCTTGTCTGCGATATATTCAGGTCACACAAGACAGATGAAATGAATGAGATTGTCAAGAAGCTGAAGGCAACACTTGTTGTTATACTGGAAGTGCTAACTTCTGTTCTGCAACCCCTCGCTGTTTGTCTTAATAAACCATTCAAAGACAAAATTTACAAGATGTTGTCGTAATAGATGTGTTCTGGGTAGGCTAAACTGAGAAAGGGGGGGCAATCTCCAAAAGGCTGAAATTGATCTTGTCGCTAATGGGTCATGGATGTGTGGGATTAATTTCGTCCAATATGATTGAAAAATCATATAAGAAATGCTGCATCAGTAACAAACTGAATGGATCAGAAGATGAAGATGATGTTTTATTCGATGTATCAGATGAAGAGAAAAAAAAAATTATGAGGCTGAAGTTTATAGCGACGTGTATGAGGACAATGTTAAAACAGAAGAAGAGTTTCATGTATTGCTTTGAGACAGATAAATCAAACTTTGAAGGATTTTAGCTACCAGTATGTAGGCCTACAGTAATTTTGTATACTATTAGCAGGTACAGTAATTGAAAGAGGCAGGAATGATAGGAACGATGTATTTTCACCTTTTCTGATTTTTAACTTGCAAAATCAGGAGGGGTTGCCTGCTTGCAATCGAGTGGGCTTTAGAACAAGTATATACGATAAGTAAACTGGATGCTACTGAAGTAAGGGTAATGAGAATACTGTGGACGGCTAAGAAATATAATTTAGTGGTCCTCACAGAGGATGGAGTGAAAAAGACAAATTATAGTAAATTTAAAGGCAGACAGTGAGTTTTATGGGGCTATATGGGGCATGTGAAGAAATGAGCACAATTTGAAGATTATATAATCATGGGAAAGATGAAGCAGAGAAGAGACAGGAAGAGACAAAGAGAAGTTGTTGGATGGGTTGTCATCATGACAATAAGAGAATGTCACAAACTAATTGTACTTACAAGAGCCAGAGAACTGGAGAGAAACCTATCATTCAGCATAGCACTTGAATGTTTGTTGCTACACACATTTGTAGTTGTCCATGACAAATGTGGTTCGATTTGAGAAAATTTGAATTTTCGATGTTACACAAATTTGTAGTTGTCCACGATAAATGTGGTTTGATTTGAGATAGATGTGATTTTAAACAAATGTGGTTTGATTTGAGATAAATGTGATTTTATTTGTTGTTTGGTTTGATTGTCATTTGAGAAAAATATTCTGTAAATCTCAATTTAGAGAGATTTCTTCACAACAGAGGTTGTGTACTTTCATGACCTTTGTTAAACATGTCTGAGTACAGGCAGGATCACTGTGTTAGTTCACTCCAATGCTGTGATTTTCATTGGTCATTTAATTACATTCTATTTTGCCAGCCAATGAAAAACAGAAATAGTTGGACTGGTCTTACGATGTGGCATAAAATAATTTAGCACTCCTGCCTATTATAATGAAGGTCATAATCCTTTGTTGCCATATTCAAAAATTATATTGACATTAAACAGCTAAAGTAGGATATGTCAGACCATTGGTACAAATAAAATGGTAAAACAACACTTTTATTATCTCTGAACTACATTATGCTGGAAATCTAGTAGGGCTATTGTCCTGCTTCAAGAGATCTAGTGGGAGTGTGAAAATGAATACTGGAAAAGCATATTGATCTTCAGTTTGACCAACTTCTCCACAGAGCATACAACTTCAAATTATTACAATAGCCTGTGTGTTGCCAGGGCCAGAGCGGAGAACAATAAATGGACTGCAGATATAAAAAACAGATATTAAAAATGTATTTGTAAACCCAACAAAAAATGTTTTCACATTCCATCCCCAGAGTGATTAGTAAATGTGGTTTGATAGCTGCTCAAATACCTGGCAGATTGACATGCAGTTACAATTTTAAAAGGAAGTCAATAACCGTGAACAATTTTCACTTGTAACCTCAATATAAAGATCATTCATTGGGGTTACTAATTTGGAAGAAAATGAAAAAAAGAAGATATACATTATTTAGTAATACTATTAGGGTATATATTAGGCTGCCGTGTTGATATATTTTGGTCAGCATTGAAATTCAAATGTACATATTCAAATGTATACATTAGAAATACGATAAGAAAAGTAGTAATATAAAAACTCAATGTAACACCTACTTGGAGATGTGTTTTAAGCCAACACACTTAGAATGCAAAACAAACTTCCAAATAAACCAAAACTGAACAGAAACAAGTACATATATTTACAGAATGTTGTTCATTTCATACCCAACAGGACAGTTTCAGAAATAATAAACAAACTTCTGAATCCATCTTTGTAATACAGCAAAGATCTGGAAAGTAAAAAATATTATACTAAGTTTTATAAACAAATATGAAATATAAACAACTCATGAAATTAATTGATACAGTGACAGAATTCTACAGTGGCTATACACTTTGTAATAAGAATGTCAAAATTCAAATGTTGGCTATACACTTTGTAATAAGAATGTCAAAATTCAAATGTTGGCTATACACTTTGTAATAAGAATGTCAAAATTCAAATGTTGGCTATACACTTTATAATAACACTGTAATAAGAACATCAGGATTCTAAAGTTGCTATACACTCTGCAAGAAGAACATATGTTGTATAAGTTATTTCCCAATTTTATACCAGGGTGACCAGATTTTAGAAATAAAAACTGGGACACTCATTAACAAAACAAAACTTCCCCAAAAAATAAGCCAGCGTATTTGTGAGTTTATTTACTTTGAAATCATGATGTGAAGAACTCAATACCAACTGATAATTAATTAGAAACTATGAAATCATTTTACTTTATTTACGTATATCATAAACTGCATCAGTCAATATTTTATATTTTATACTTCTCCAAACCATGCATTTCTGACAACTGCTGAGTCAGATTTTTGACCCAAGTATAAAAATACAGTACATTTGAAGATTTTAACTCCATGTTGTTCTTACTAATAAAAACATTGTTTACTCTTCAGATCAAGTTTTTATGCATGCTATTCTGTATAATTTTGATATAAATTAAACTACTCTTTTTGAGAGACTTCTACCAAGTTTTAAAAACTGGGACATTTTTGGACAAAGATACATTTATTTGGGACACTGGGACAAAGCATCAAAAACTGATACTGTCCTAGTAAAATGGGACATCTGGTCACCTTGCATTACATGACACTTGCTGAATATAACACTTTTGATTTTTTTATGACATGAAAAATGGACAATAGACAAAATTTGAATAGAAATAAGATTTGTAATGAAAATTATGCAGAGGTAACAACTTTGATGACAAATGTAACACCAATGATGACAGCTTATTTTACATATGTACAGATGAATTAAAGTCAATCTGACTGGTCAGTCAAGCATGCAATATGTATGTTCATTTCAACAATTTATCAGCTAATGATAATGAAAGACTAAGTGATATTACAACTATATTCTTTGTTCGCTTCACTCACAGATTTTACATTGGTAGAACTTGATGATAAGAAAAAATCAGCCAAAATGCAATATCATTATTCCCAAAACATGTCAATAAATTCTACATAGTTTTTCTACATGTCTAAAAATAAACAAAATATAAAAATATTACATGTAACTATCAGTCACTAAAACAGTATTATTATCACATGAGAATACTTGTACTTGTCTCCTGCTTGAGGCCTCTTAGCTCTGAGTGTAGTTTTGAAGTCGGGCAGCTGTTATGTATTTCTCTCATACCACAATATCCAGCATTTTCTTTCTTTGTCTTTCCTACCTTTTCCTTCTCTTCAACTTTCCTGTTTTTACAATGTGTTTCCTTTTTCCACTTTCATTATGTGTCCAAAGAATGTGGTCTGTCTGTGAATGATGTTAAATGAGAAACTCTCTTTTTGAATTAATGATTTTCAAGATATTCTCAATATATTTTGTATCTGTCCATGATGTTCTCAATATTCTTCTATGAAACAACATCTCTACTGCCAATGAAAATTCTCTACTGCTTCAACATAATCTACTATTCTGTTGATTGTCCATGATTCTCTTCAATACATCAGAATTTGTTAAATATAAACTAAGAACTCTCTATCTCACCTCAACTTGTGAAGATATATTAAACAGTATGCTTCATCTTGTGAAATGTTGCCTTTGGGCTATTCTACATTTGACTTGTTTACTTCCATCTTCCATTAAAAATCTCACCCTATACCACAACGTGACAACAGCAAGAGAGTGCTGCCTTTATCACACAGCTATAAAATTCCACACTACAACTACCTAATGGGAAACATGCAGTATTTGACATTCATCTGCTAATATCAAGATGCCCAAATATTAGAATATATTGACTCGCTTCAGACTATCCCTTTTTATTTGATTCTGCATTCTGGGGGACATTTGTTCTTTTATTTTTACAATTACTACAATAACTTTAATTTTTATGTTATTGTCGTGGCATCAAGCTGTAATTATTAATTAGTGTGGTTGCTGCATTTCATAAAGGTCTACACAAAAAGTCACATTTAAAAATGAAATTTATGTTGGTAGAGTTTATATTAAGGAATAACTTTGAGTGTGTTTGTGTAGTTATGAGTCAATACTCAATTGATCAAGGAAATTCCTTCTTCTGTGATTAGTTTCCTATACTCAGCAGTGTATATAGGTCAGTGCATTGCCTCCATGAATTTAGTTGTCACCAGCAGATCCTCACTGTTGTTCCACAACTTCTTTTTTCAACTCTATATATCTCTTGTGGCCAGGTTTTAGTCCTCAAAACACCAAAGAGTGGATGTGTCTGCAGGATCTACTCTAGAGTCTGGGGACCATTTTGACAAGCGTATTGGTCAGTTTGGACAAACTTAATTTTGTGGAGTAACTGTAGTCTACAATCTATGTGTCCTGTATGGAGCATGAAGACAATCAATGTGTCCTGTATCGTATGGAGCATGAAGACAATCTATGTGTCCTGTATGGAGCATGAAGACAATCTATGTGTCCTGTATGGAGCATGAAGACAATCTATGTGTCCTGTATCGTATGGAGCATGAAGACAATCTATGTGTCCTGTGTGGAGCATGAAGACAATCTATGTGTCCTGTGTGGAGCATGAAGACAATCTATGTGTCCTGTATGGAGCATGAAGACAATCTATGTGTCCTGTGTGGAGCATGAAGACAATCTATGTGTCCTGTATGGAGCATGAAGACAATCTATGTGTCCTGTATGGAGCATGAAGACAATCTATGTGTCCTGTATGGAGCATGAAGACAGTCTATGTGTCCTGTATGGAGCATGAAGACAATCTATATGTCCTGTATCGTATGGAGCATGAAGACAATCTATGTGTCATGTATGGAGCATGAAGACAATCTATGTGTCCTGTATGGAGCATGAAGACAGTCTTTGTGTCCCGTATGGAGCATGAAGACAATCTTTGTGTCCTGTATGGAGCATGAAGACAATCTATATGTCCTGTATCGTATGGAGCATGAAGACAATCTATGTGTCCTGTATGGAGCATGAAGACAATCTATGTGTCCTGTATCGTATGGAGCATGAAGACAATCTATGTGTCCTGTATGGAGCATGAAGACAATCTATGTGTCCTGTATGGAGCATGAAGACAATCTTTGTGTCCTGTATGGAGCATGAAGACAATCTTTGTGTCCTGTATGGAGCATGAAGACAATCTATATGTCCTGTATCGTATGTAGCATGAAGACAATCTATGTGTCCTGTATGGAGCATGAAGACAATCTATGTGTCCTGTATGGAGCATGAAGACAATCTATGTGTCCTGTATCGTATGGAGCATGTGTCCTGTATGGAGCATGAAGACAATCTATGTGTCCTGTATCGTATGGAGCATGAAGACAATCTATGTGTCCTGTATGGAGCATGAAGACAATCTATGTGTCCTGTATGGAGCATGAAGACAATCTATGTGTCCTGTGTGGAGCATGAAGACAATCTATGTGTCCTGTATCGTATGGAGCATGAAGACAATCTATGTGTCCTGTGTGGAGCATGAAGACAATCTATGTGTCCTGTGTGGAGCATGAAGACAATCTATGTGTCCTGTGTGGAGCATGAAGACAATCTATGTGTCCTGTGTGGAGCATGAAGACAATCTATGTGTCCTGTATGGAGCATGAAGACAATCTATGTGTCCTGTGTGGAGCATGAAGACAATCTATGTGTCCTGTATGGAGCATGAAGACAATCTATGTGTCCTGTGTGGAGCATGAAGACAATCTATGTGTCCTGTATGGAGCATGAAGACAATCTATGTGTCCTGTATGGAGCATGAAGACAATCTATGTGTCCTGTATCGTATGGAGCATGAAGACAATCTATGTGTCCTGTATGGAGCATGAAGACAATCTATGTGTCCTGTATCGTATGGAGCATGAAGACAATCTATGTGTCCTGTATGGAGCATGAAGACAATCTATGTGTCCTGTATGGAGCATGAAGACAATCTATGTGTCCTGTGTGGAGCATGAAGACAATCTATGTGTCCTGTGTGGAGCATGAAGACAATCTATGTGTCCTGTGTGGAGCATGAAGACAATCTATGTGTCCTGTGTGGAGCATGAAGACAATCTATGTGTCCTGTGTGGAGCATGAAGACAATCTATGTGTCCTGTATGGAGCATGAAGACAATCTATGTGTCCTGTGTGGAGCATGAAGACAATCTATGTGTCCTGTATGGAGCATGAAGACAATCTATGTGTCCTGTATGGAGCATGAAGACAATCTATGTGTCCTGTATGGAGCATGAAGACAATCTATGTGTCCTGTATGGAGCATGAAGACAATCTATATGTCCTGTGTGGAGCATGAAGACAATCTATGTGTCCTGTATCGTATGAAGCATGAAGACAATCTATGTGTCCTGTATGGAGCATGAAGACAATCTATGTGTCCTGTATGGAGCATGAAGACAATCTATGTGTCCTGTGTGGAGCATGAAGACAATCTATATGTCCTGTATGAAGTATGAAGACAATCTATGTGTCCTGTATGGAGCAAGAAGACAATCTATATGTCCTGTATGGAGCATGAAGACAATCTATATGTCCTGTATGGAGCAAGAAGACAATCTATATGTCCTGTATGAAGTATGAAGACAGTAGTCTGCTGTGATTTGTCTAGTTGTAAAATAGGAATTTGTGAAAAGTTACTGCCTGTTTTCTGACTCCATATAAGTCTGATCAAATATATGATAATCCAACTGTCTGCTCTGGCCTTTCACATGGACAATGAAACAAACCCAGTCTATGTAGGTAACATTTCATTCTGTTGTATTTTCTACTCATTTGGAACAAACTTGCTCTATTGTAAATGAACAATTATGCTACTATCATTTTCAATAAATCATCCTGAACCAATATTTGCTTTCATAACTATCATTTGATATCAAATTCTGTGTTTTGTTTGAGAAGTTACACTCAAAGACATTAACATTAACTCAGAGACATAAAGCATATGGTGATACTACAATGGCGAAATCGGCAAAAGTGTGTAGTTGCTGAAGGGTTGAGGGAAATGTAGTGTATATATATTGTTACTTATTTTTATATAGTCCACTAATTCCAGAAACCTTTTCAAGTTACAGACCAAATAACAGACCAAAGTTGAAGGTGTACATATAATTTAAAACAGGAATATTAATGTCTTCATACTCCAAACAGGAAACAACTAAACTAAGAAGTCATGTGAAACTTAAAATTTGTGAACATAATAATATACCTCAAATGTTGTGGTTTGGTGAAATATAATCTCCATAATTTTTTTACTGTAAAAACTATGGTATAACAAAGCTGAACTAATGTTCACGGTTGAAAGGAGGTACATTTTACTAAACCGCAATATCTTAACCAACCTAAACATTTTAGAATTGAGTGTCTTTTTTCTTCTTCTGTGTTCATTCTCACACTTCTGCAAATTGCAGGATGTTGTCTGGATAATAGAATGCATTGTTTAAAGCATGGCTATACTAGCTACACATTTTGCCTGACACACAGAGTTTCAACATAGTGTCTAGCTCACTTTGACCCTTTATATGAGGCAGGACAGCCAACCCCACCTCCAACACTTCTTTAGTTGCTTTTGAGGACATGTTTGGTAGACCACTGTGTCACCGTTCTTTGCTCCTCTTACATCTCTGACAACACATGGGTGGTGTTCCAGAAGCTCTAGAAAACATCCATCATGTATGTCTGATCTACATATAAGGAAGACCATGAGCTACTACTTTGATACTTCTGAATATTAGAGCATCCATGAATGACCTGGCATACTTCTGAATATTAGAGCATCCATGAATGACCTGACATACTTCTGAATATGAGAGCTTTCATGAATGACCGTACAGTTCATTGAAGTTACTGTCTATGTGACCTGTTGAATGATAGAAGAATAATGAAGAAATACAAATCTTGTTGCATCGTATGTACAAAATATCTCTACGGCTCGAAAATATCAATTAATTTTAGCAGATTCAGTGTAACTTTATACAGCTACATATTTCCTGACTGAGTCACAATATAAATTAAGTTACAATAAGTCATTACATAATATGGAAATTAAATATTACTGGCATGGTATCCAAAAACTCTTAAGAACGGAACATTTTTAAAGATTATTGGTGCATCTAAGGTTTCGTCCACCGCTGTAACTTTTGCAGTGTTAGATAAGTTGCATAAAATTATAGATTTTGGTAAATGAGGGTTAAAGGATTAGAATTAGTTTATAGATTTTTTTAGGAGGGTGGAGAAGGGTTAGAATCCGTGTTTAGAATAAATAATTTTCTAAGAATTCTCGTCTAAGACGTGATTGATATGATTTATAGCACAATGGTGGACGAAACCTAATTTTAACCAGATTATCTGTATCATTCCCTGTAAAGTTTTTCACAATTTTGTAAATGAATACATTTTAATACAAGATTGCAAAAAAAAAAGTCCAAAAAAATCTACACACTTATTCTATTGTTTTTTTATAATTTACATCATAAATTCATCTATGGGTTACACATTTTAGCCATTCCCATGTCTATGCTGATAATGAGCCGAAAAGTTCTTTTTTCCCCTTGCTAGTCATCCTTGCTTGATCGACTTGGGTTAGAACTAACGCTAGCAGCATCCAATTCTTGTTGGGAATTTGAGTCCAGAAGAGGAGCATCTGTGTCAAGAAGGATACAAAAATAGAATCAATATTTCATATCAACATTCTTAAAAACAAAGAATTTGTTAAAAATCAGCATTTTATGGCCATCTTGTTTTATTAAGTGTCCAGAAAACTAGCTTCCTTCTTATGATTTTATTTAGAAGCCCTTCATTAACTCTTTCCGGACCAATCGCCAGTATACTGGCTTTATACTATGGGTCTACAGGACCAATCACCGGTATACTGGCTTTGATTTGATATTTGATTACTTCACAAGGCTAACTCTAACCTTGTGAAGTAATCACATACCATCAATGTACTTATATATTGATATTCTGTATCCATTCCCCTTTCCAATGATATATTACACATACACTATTTATCAATATTAGCATGTCAAGTGATACAATAAAAAACACATATAAGGAAATTTTATAAAATTAATTTGGTCCAAACCTAAACATAATCAAGTCCTGAAAGAGTTAAGTTTCAGCAATTTCCAAATTCTATGTTCCTCTTTTTCTGTGCCCATGATATTTGTAGGATCTTTCTGTAGCACTTTATTTCAAATGAATTTATCCTTTTTGATATTGTCTTGTTTAAAGTACAGGACTTGTAGCAGTGTGTTGCAACTTGGATCACATACAATCTTAAAAGAGTTATTCTAATGGTCATTATTACTAATTTGCTACATCTTTCTCATTTGTGTTAACTTAATTGTTACAATCGTGAGTCTTATTTTGATCTCAACTAAACAATCTTCTGAAGTGTTTATATTTGCTCCCAGATATTCAAATTTGTTTACACATTTCAGTTCTATATTGTTCATTTTGCTGATTAGTTTGATCTTTGTTTTGTCTGAAAACCCCGCTTTCACTTGTATTATTAGTTACACAACTTTTCATTGTATCCATTCTGAATTTCTAGACACTTTACTCCCACATGTTGCTGTTACAGATTATAAATATAATTTGCCATTATAAATTAGTAGACTGTCTACCAATTTATTTAAGTCAGTTCTGGTCTCTCTTGGAATTTCTGATCTCCCTTGCATTGAACTCCAGACCTGTGCATGGTCATAAAATTATATAGTGTGTCAAACTGGTGACATCTCCCATTTCTTGTTCCCCAACACCACAGTTTTATCTCTTGTTAAACTATGGACTACTCCAAATATCCAGTGCTTTACTCCACATTATAGAAACACAGAAAGAAATACAGACATAAGCAGAGTTACATAAGAGAATTCAGGCATAATTAGCATGTATATCCCATGGAATACACTGAAAATGATAAAGCGCTTATGAGTCTGTCTATAATAAAACATTATTTTAAAATCAATAACAATTACTGTATTGAATATATTGAGCAATGGCAAATAAAATGGTTTGGAAACCTTATGAAAATGAATAATAAACTACAGAAAAGAGCATTTGATAAAAGACCTGGATACAGGCAAAGAAAGATTGAGAAAAAGACTCATAGACAATATGAAGATAAGTCTGAGCAAACATAAACTCAGCACAATGAGAGTGACGTATCTGGCCTTGGTGTGACAGATAAAGCTCACTTAATGGCAATTAAGAAAGCTTTATAAAACTCCCTGGTGGGACTCTAATAAACTCTAAAAAAACTCCCTGGCAGGCATGATGGTGTAAAAACAGAAGTTATGAAAATTAGCAAGTCTTTAACACCAATGAATATAACAATAGATAACACCAAAGGTGAAACAAGCCAAAGAATTTATATATCTAGGCAGCATTTTTTCTGAAGATGGAAGACTAGACAGAGAAATAGAAACAAGGTGCCAGAAAGCAAACACAGTGACTTACCAACTTTCACCATTACTTCTTCACAGATCAAGATGGAAATTAAAAAACAAATAATATCTACGATTTTTATACCAACATTCTGCTACCAATGTCAAACATGGTCTTTAACCTTTAGAACCCTGAATTAAAAATTAAGAAACATCCCCATGAGCCTAAATTCTTTTTTGGAAAATTTGCATTATTGATGGTGGGTGTTTTGAAAACGTCATAACTTTTTTGTTTTAAAAGATATTAAAATAATTTTTGCATATCTAAATAAAGAAGTGAATAGTGAATATAATCATGTTTTTGTTGTTGTTGTAAGTGTGATATGACAGTTGTGAGCAAGTTGTGAAGTTGAAAATTCGGGGGAAAAATCGCAAAACGCCATTTTCAAAATTGTATATATATATCTTCTTGACGACCCTAATACATGAGCAATGTGTGGCAACATTGTTAAAATCCTCATAAATACCTATACTTATTGTATATGTATTGTTTTATATCCAAACTAATATAATATGAACTAAAAAAACTAATAAAACGTGAAGAAATCGCATATAATGTCCGTCCGGTAAACACTAGGCCTATGCCAACACGCAACGTAATTATTGTCCATGCACACATGTGGCACCCCTGATACATATTATTTTTGTGTTTTTGAATGAATACACACACATTCTTATGAAATAACAACATATTAAACACAAAAAACAACAATTAAAACATGTAGTCACGATCACTTAGCCATGCCGCGTGGTACTCAATTTGATAGTAAAATATGGCTACAAAATGGCCAACGTCGCTCTAGAAATTCGTTGACAAAATCAGCCGGCTTTCTTTCTTCTTGCAATCGTAATGAGTAAAGGAATTTGACCTTTAAACTGTGACGTATTCCTAGCTTCCTTTGGCGGGTTTTATACGTCACGGGATCATTACTTCGTGAAGTTCCGTACTCCGGCGATATCGTATGTAGCGGGATTGCGCCCGCAGGCACAATGGAGCCGTGCTCATAGCCGCAATATTGCGATCGCAGAGTTGTAAAGGTTAACAGCTTCGCAGCAAAGAAAAATATTCACAAGTGAAATGAAGTGTCTGGGAAAAGCTGCAATGGTCATCAAACTAGATAAAATACGAAATGAAGAAATTAGGAAAAGAGTTGGTATAATATCATGTATCGAACATATTGAGAGACAGCAAGTAAAATGGTTCGGTCACCTTATGAGAATGGACCCAAACCAAATACCAATAAGAGCATATAATACAAGAATATCCGGGTGTAAAGCCAAAGGTAGACCAAGGAAACGGTGAATAGAAAACATCAAGATAGTCTTGAATAAACATGGACTAAATGCAACCTCGGCAACACATCTGGCCTTGGAACAACAGCTTAAGCTCCCACCCCTATGCTTAACGGCAAGTGTGAATGCAATCAACAACCATTCACCTGGGGAAAGACAATAGACAATGGCAATTAAGTGAACTAACATAGAACTAACACATTAAACAACATTTATTGCAGCAACTAAATAGTAATACAACAAAATCATTATGAAGATGAACTGACTTACCATCATTTGCTATCTGATCATCAGATGAGTTGAGGCTTCCAGCGGCTGCCCTCTGTGAAGCCATGGATCTGTTTGAGGTACCAGAATCAAATGTCTCAACTGTGACAGATGTTGAGGCATCACTCATGCTGACATTCACCGTGTCAAGAGATCCAAATATTTCAGACACTCCATCTCGGTTCATAGTGCTGGTTGTAACAGTTGAGTGACGGTTACTATTGTTATTGTTATTGTTGCTGATATTGTTATTACCATCTCCTCCAACATTATGATGTAATGTGTTTGACCGAACTGTTGGAGGAACATTAGGCAATCTTCTGTACTCTGATGAGGTTGGACTTCCGCTTGGACCCGCTCTAGATACGCCAGATGCTATACTACCTCCTGAATTACCTTCTGACCTCACAGATTCCTCATAAGATGGCAGGTGTATTCTAGATGCATCAGCATACGCCATTAAAGCCATTCTGTCATGTTCATCTGATTTTTAAAAATATATATAGTATCAACAAAAATTAGAAAATATATATGCAAAAACAAAATATATCTTTTTATCTCAAATTAATTGTTTGATAAAGGTTTCAAAACCAAAACATAGAATTTGTTTCCAGGTAGCGTAATCATTGGCCAGCAATTCCCAATTTTTACGGTCAATGTAGAAATCTGTTATTGAGAATTTACATAAATCTTTATACTCAGATGTAGTCTACTACAAATCTGTGGTTCTTCAGAAAGTTCACCAAATAGTGCATGCTTGGGAATATGACAGTTCTCTGTACTTGACCTAGTCATCCTAGTCTATATTTATTAAGTATTTCAATTGTGGGTGGTAACTGAATACGATGTAGTACCTCTGTACTTATGACTTCATCTTGTCATTTTCTTCTTCAGCGTTCATTCTCAAACTCCCGCTGGATCTCCCCTTTAGCAGGACCATGGTCCTATTAGACTTCCAGCAGGATGCAGTCCAGATAATGGAAATGCGTTGTCTCACCATTTTATTTGTGCCACTGGGCCGACACATCCGTCTTTGGTGGAATCTTGTCATTTAATGTTCAGAATTTTTACAGAGACATCTTAGATGAAAGGTTCAATTTAATACTGTCACGAAAATTACTACAGCCATAAAATGGTTGGGTTGATGCCCATAACAAGGATATAACACCATTTTTTTAAAAACTGACATTATACCTAAGTAATTATTAACAGATATTATACCTAAGTAATTATTGTGCACTCAAAACAAGTAAGTAGATATTGTGAGCTAAAAGTTAACAAGAAATTATTGTGTACTCAAAACTAGTAAGTAGATATTGTGTACTCAAAGCTAGTTAATTTTTACAATCAGCACTGACATAAGTAAGGAATTATTGTGTACTCAAAGCTAGTAATTAATGAGTACTCATAACTAGTAATTATTGAGTACTCAAAGCTAGTAATTATTGAGTACTCAAAGCTAGTAATTATTGAGTACTCAAAGCTAGTAAGTAACTATTGTGTACTCAAAGCTGGTTAATTTTACTATCAATACTGACATACCTAAGGAATTATTGTGTACTCGAGCATAAGGAGGTGGTACAGGTCCCTGTTGGAAGAGGTGAGCCCTTGGCTTCTTTCTCCTGAAGACCACTATAACCATTATGAGGAGGAGCACTCCAAGAACACTACAGGCAGTTGTTACCACAATCACCAAAGATGACACCTGAAATAGAGACCATTATATTGTATAAAGACGGAGATTTCATGTGTATACTGCGACAGACTCTTTATGATCATCATTGATCTTGATCATTATCTATTGCAATGGATTGTAGTTTATAAAGAAAAATTATGCAACAAATGGAATTTGAACCATATACTCTCAGATCTACTCATCTCGCAACTTGAGTCAACATGCTTTCAGTCTTTGACCATGTATAATCTTTAGCGCGTGGTCGTAGAGTGCGTTCAACAACAGTTTACATTATCTAAAATATCTGCGGTCGAGTGTGCAAGCCCCACAAAGGATCCGTTTCTAGGTTCCCGGTAATCAATAAAAGCCCCATTAAAAAAATTTTGGTTACCTGATTATTTGAAATCTGGCTAGTTATTCAATTGACTTCCTTTTTTTTCATGAATGTAGTGGCAACGTGAACTGAATCTCAGTGAAATATTGAAATTTTCGTAATATCTTGACAATTTCAAACCAGAGCAGCGCCATGATGTGAATCGGATTTGATAGACCTTTGTTAAATCGTATTTTCATTAAAATAATCATGGATTATTCATTTGTACATAGATTCCTGAGAGGTAAGTAGATAATCACATTCGAAAATACATTAGATCATGCCGTTTTCGTATATTTTGACTTTAAAATCAACAGTCTTATATCGATCAATTTCGTAGTAGATCTAGATTTATATAAGGATTTTATGACTAACCTGTATGTTTATTCATTTTTCCCAGTGAAATTATGACAATTTGACAATAATTACTGCAGAATTAAATATTTAAATAGTGTTGCCACTCCAAATCCCCCCCCCCCCCCCAAAAAGTAAGACTTTTTTACTATTATTTTTTGGGTATAGTATGTTGGTTTTTTGTGAAAAAATATCTTTACGACTGTCTCACACATCTCGTACTACACAAACAAAACTTACACCAATATATGCAGAATTCAATTCTTTATTTATATGTACAAATATTATTAAAATATCTCTAACAACAAAAAATTTATAGCATTTTCAAAACAGTCACCACCTATTATGTAACATTACCAAAAAATAATCCGGCGGAAGGTGGAACGTTTGCTTTTTTTTTGTTTACCGCGTGCTAAAGGTTAATAAATCCTCAATGCTTCTAATATTATATTATTTTACATTATACTGGCTTTTAAAGCACAACCAAATACTTGTCTTGTCTTATCCATGTGTGCTGCTAGACATCATGGGGGAGTTGAAGTCTTCTTTCTTTTGCTAACTGTGATGTCTCTGCCATAGTGCAGCCTTGGTGTTCTAGTATTTCTCTGATGTCATCTATCCATCTTCGTTTGGGTCTTCCCTGTTTCTGTTTTCAGAAGACTTTTTATTGAATGCTATCTATGGAATGCGATCTGGTTTCATTCTGATTAGGTGTCCAAACCATGTGATCTTTTGTGTATCTATGTATTCTTAGTACGATATTGTTTTCACCAGATTTATTATAGTGTCATTGTTTATTCATCTCTTTTTGTTATCCCCATTGCTGTTCTCAGGCACTTCATTTCATATACAGTGAGTTTTTTTTCTAGTTTCTCTGTCTGGGTCCAGGTCTGGCATTGGTAACACAGCATCGGCATGAACACTGTGTTTATTAACATTCCTTTGGAGATCATGTCGATGTTCTGGTGTTCCAGAGTGCAGTGCTGATGATCTGACTAACTAACCTATAATATGAGATTGAAGTAACCATGGTTGTGTTCAGAGTGTAGTGTTGATTAACTGACTAACTAACCTATTTCCATAGTTATCAGTATAAATATCAGTAGTAATGAAACAATAGTATGAGAATCAAAGAACCAAGGATGCAGACTCCGAGAATATCTAGTCAGATTGGAAGACAAATTTAGACAGTTCTTGCAGGAGTAAACACTGGAGTGAAACCAAGCAAAGAGAAACATGGTCGATAGATCATGACACTGTTTCTTCTCAACAACTCCACCTCATGGTAGAGAATAAATAATAGGTACTAATTACAGAAAAAATCGAATAAAACAGACAAAACTTGGAACAAAGTTTTGATAATCATGGGTATCACACATAAGTCGATGTTTCAACCAAAAGGCCTTTTTCAAGAACACATTTACAACATAATACGATGAGTAAGAACAGCGCTGGTGAAACAGAGTCAGAGGTGAAACAACACAGGCAGAACACATCAAGTAACAGGACAGGATATCTATCCGCAGGACTGATTGAAATTGATTCCAAAGGTCTCTATTGTGCAAATTCATGTAGGTCAGACATATGTCTTATGGTGGATATCCTGTTGCTCTGCTATTTGTTTGCTATATTTTATTGAAATTTGCGTATGGTCTGTCTATTTTCTATTTGTGTTGTTTCATCTTTCACCATTATTCCAGTGTGCACCGATATTTAGCTCTATCATATGAACATGAATAGTGCCATTTTACTCAATGTATTATATTGTGAATGTGTTCTTGATAAAGGCTTTTTGGTCACAGCGTTGTTTTGTGTGTGTTATTATGTTTGTTACCAGTGATTAGGAAAACTTCATTGCCCCGTTCCAAGTTTTGCCTTACTGTAGAGATTAAGTAAATAATGAAAATATGGATGGGAATATCAACAAGAGACAACAAACGAAAGGTCCAACCTTGTTCTTTTCATCATTGATATCTCCAGAATTGTACGACTTTCCACGGTTCTGCCCATCTGGAATCAATTCTATGTCCCTGTTAGGGTCTGAAACACATTTACATAAAACAATGCTTTACATCACAGAGATATTAAGGGTAAGAAAACAGATAAATCCCGATGTAAAATGTGACAATTGTTACTATGTGAGATTGCAGTAAAATTCTATAACAATAATTACTTATACAAAACACAAGGAAGTGAAGTTTTACAGAGCACAAACAGACTGACCAACAAGTGAGAAAAATAGATAACAGTATACAAATCAGACTAAGATTAAAATCAACATTTCAACAATAAGGTCTTTATCAAGAGAAATACAGCACAAACAGAGGGCAATAAAAATAATATTAACATCACAAATAAACTAGACTGCAGACACTTAACAGAAAACTCCAAGGAAACATTGATGTAAGTAAACACACACGTCTTATGTATTATTATGGAGACAACTATTTAAAAAATGGGGAATGAGAATAAAACTAGGACTGATAAGAAATGAAATGACAAAATAAATGTCATTAAAATGTTTTTAATATGCACATCTATGATAATATGTGAGATATGTATGTATGTCTGTTATCTTGTTACAGAACAAGAAACATGAGAAATGTTATTCTGCATTCAATCTGAAACTGCTATTGATTAGCAGGATGAAGTCTGGAGAATAGAATGTAATGTTTGAGTCTTTTGGCCTGACATACCAACTGGCAAAATATGGACAAGACATAAATATACAAAAGATGAGTAGAATATGGAAAGAACTGGAAGCAACATGTAAAGACAGTACAATGTACGACAGTTAGATGAAAAAAATATTCATAGTTTGTAAAAAAAAAAGTGCTATGTAATCAGCCTAAACACAATTACTGACCGAAGTCCTTGTAGCATCGAGGAGAATCCCAGTCCCAGACACCAATGCTAGGGTTAGAACTGTGAACACAAGTCAGTGTGTCCACACCTTGCAGTTTGTAACCTTGGAGACATGTACACTGGATCTGGGTCCCTCGGTGGAATGGCATACATAGTTGCAAATCAGAGGTGGTCTCACCCACACATTTGCAGAAGCCATTTTTAATCTGGCCTACATCAGATGAACAGTACCAGATGTTTTCTGAAAATGTGTCAAATAAAACAAAGCTGTGATCTTTGTGATTTTAAAGCCCAAAAATGTGTTTGTTTCTGATATGCAAAAATATGAATATCTGTCCCATGATGAAACATTGCCAACATGTGCTCCCATTTATTTGCTCTGTGTGATCATCGACAGTGCTGTGTTAATTAGAAAGGCCTTTTGGTCAAAACGTCCACAGTATGTGTGTGCCTGTGTTTCCAGTGATTATAGTTATTATAGATTATAGCTTCTAAAGCAGTTATTGAGTCAAAAGCCTCAGTCTATGCTGTGAAAAATCCAAAATGGTGTCGATATAAGTGGTTGGCATCTACAGCTATATCCAACTATAGCTGTATCTGCTGGATGCAGACACCAAAATTGATGAAACATTGAAGATGAGATTTGAGGAATTAAGTATCAAATGTGGAACTAGTAGAACTGAACACCTGTGCAGCAGAATGAGAAGCGTGTTAACAAGCAAGCCACAGGAACCATCAGTATGAATACCTTTCAATATCTGCTAAGGAAGACTAAGAACCAATGGTCCTGTCTGGCATGCAATGATGTAGATTTATAATCACGCCCGTGTGTTGTTGGAGTCTGAAAGGGGAGCAAAGCATAGCAACACTGTGTATCTTCCATGCATCTCGCACGAGGCGACTAGGAGGTTATGGGATGGAGTTGGCTGTCCCATCCCATGTAGGGTCCGTAACCCAAAGCCATGCTGAAGTCAGATGTGTCAGGCTGAAAGGTGCAGATATCGCAGCTTTGCTGTAAACCATGACACAACGCATTCCGTTCTCCGGACTACATCCTGCTCTGCAGGAGTTTGAGAATGAACGCAAAAAAAAATATAATAACCAATAACAATTATTAGCAAAACTTCACCACCCAGTTTCAAATTGTCTGTTGTCACCACAGGCACAAGTAATAATGCAACGCACAACACTCGCAACAAGTGCCTTCAATAAACTAGTTAACATCTGGCAAACAAAACCCGTAAAGACAGATATTAAGATCAAACTTTTCGACTCTTGTGTGATCCGTGTACTAAACTACAGATGTGAAAGCTGGAAAACCACTCAAACCATAGAAAAAAGACGATAGTTTTGAGAAATGTCTATGAAAAATCATGAACATAGATTGGAAAAACTTTGTTACAAATAAATCAAGAAGAGATATATCCTAACAAGAATGTGTGTCAACTATTATTAGAAGACGCTGGCAGTACTTAGGTCATGTACTTACATAAGATGAAAACAGACTTATCCATCAAGCTTTATCATAGTCTGCAATAGGAACAAAAAATTTGGAAGTCTCAAGGCAACACTTTGAAGAACAATCAAGAATGAGGGAATGGCAATCGGCATTAACACCACCCAAAAACTACAATGAAGAATGTCTTAGAAGGATGGATATGAAAAGATGCATTATTGATAATATAAGAAAAAGACAGTCAACATTTATTGGGCACATAATGAGAAGAGGATGCATTGAGAATATAGTGACAACAGGAAAGATAGAAGGGAAAAGATCAAGGGGAATACCCAGAGAAAAGATATTGGACAGTTTGACTAAATGGCTTTGATTAACGACACCAACAGAGATGATGACATATATGAGAGATCATTGTACATGGAGAAAATGATCGCCAATGCCATTCGGCACGTGATGATGAAGAATTACTACTTGCAGCGAACCGCAAGGCATGGAGAAACATAACTTCTGCCTATGTGCTGCCCTTGGTACCAAAGGAACAAACTAACCACTGAAGCTTAGACTGTACAGACTTTTGTCAGTTTGAGTTCATAACCAACACCACATTAGCTCATAGTGGACCAAACAACAACCTATTTGTTGTTTTTCTCTATTTGCTGGTTCACTAAGAGTTAATGTCAATAGGTTTTTTTTTAACTTCATGTAGACTTTGTCATGCAGGTCTGTGTGAATAGATATCAGACTAGAGGAAACATTCCAGTCTATTAGATTGGTGATTTTGGCATTGGGTTGGAATATCTGCTTTGTCCAAAATAATAAACATTCACTAAGCAGATTAGCTTGTTCTCTCCTATACGTTTAAAAACATGAGTCACTGATTGCACCATTGATCTCTGAGTATGATTCATTGATCTCTGAGTATGAGTCATTGATCTCTGAGTATGATTCATTGATCTCTGAGTATGAGTCATTGATTGCACCATTGATCTCTGAGTATGAGTCATTGATTACACCATTGATCTCTGAGTATGAGTCATTGATTACACAATTGATTTCTGAGTATGAGTCATTGATTGCACCATTGATCTCTGATCAAACTTCTCTCAATTATCAAGTATCCATTGTGATGATCATTGATTTCTTCATCAGTTACTGGACAGGACTTAATGACATAAGAAGAGCACTAATAATCTACATGATGATGATGTAATCCCTTCAGCTGTGAGCAAGTAGCTCTTGACAGCCCATAGCCTTACTGACAAAAGCATGAGGTCCTCCCCAGTTAAGTAACTGGAATGACATCCATATTTGCATATGGTTTGTTGCCTCAAAAACATGGTTGCGTTAGGGGGAGGGGGCATTATGACTGCACGATTAGTCCCAAAGGGAGGCATTTCAGTGCAGCAGTATCCCAGGAACATTACAATCTGGCCCAACCAGTTCATCATTCTTCTGTCAGATCTGTCCAAATATCTACAGTAATGGCACATTTAGCATTCACTATCTACAAGTCTGCCACAGAAAGACAAAGATGCAATGTCTTCAGACCTGCCTCTCCTTATCATCTGTGATAAGGAGAACATGTGACAGAAGACAAAAGTAATAAATTGAGACATGGCATGCAGTGACAATAGTGATTTTATTCACAGCTGACAGGTTGTCCCATGACATGCCTTCAAAGAAGAGTGTCACTATTCTTTGAACCCTGAACTGGAAGTCCACGGTTGATAATATACACTACATCTATATATTTCTTAATGGAGAATAACTTGTTAGAATTAGTGATTCTACTTGCATCCAGCATATTCTTCATAGACCAGCTTCTAGGAGTTAGCTGTACCAGCAACTTCAACAACTATCTCAAAGTACCTCAACTCTTGAAACAAGAGTACTTGCAGACAAGAGACACCCCCTCCCAGGTAAATAAGTAAACAACAAGCATATATAGTAGTCTTTCCTCTTTTGGAAGCCTCACAGAACTTCATAAATACAAGCATGTTTTACCACATCTGAATTAAGAGGTTTCTCAAAGCATTCCATGCAGCTGAGAGTTGGAGCACTATGGATATGAAATAAAGCTTATGAGAAACAAATGCACAAAAGGAATTTTATCTTTCAGTTCCCTGTGAAACATAGGCTGCAACTATTGCACCTCAATAATTCCTGTTCTGTAATGTCTTCTTTAACTGCACCAACGAGAGCCATTTGATTATGTATCTTCACTGATCTCCAGGTGCTCCTCAGTTTTAAAACTCTCCTTTTGCTCTGTAGGTTCCAGTCCAGCACCTGTCTGGTTATGTTGTCAGGGCTCTAAGGTAAGGGTGTATCATATCCATCCCCATTTTATATCTTTTATTTCTTACAGTGCATCTCTTCCACAACTCATGGTCTAATATCAACTCTGGCCATCTAATATGAAATATACCACGGAAGCATCTATTGATAAAAATCTACAATTTTGATGTTTTATGAATTACACTACATGTTTAGGAGTTATATAGCAATACAGACTTCACATTTGTATTTGCACATTTATATAAAGGATACAAGTGCTCTATTACTCCCAATTCCTAGAGATAGAAACAAACAGTAGTTACCTGTCTCAGGAATACATTCTGGTGGCATAGTGGACCAAATCTGGGACGAGAGACACTCTAACACTCTGTGCCCGACTAGCTTGTATCCAGGTTTACAGATGTACTCAATTTCTGTTCCCACTTCAAACTTTGGATACTGTGCATCTCCACGTTGCTCATATACATCCTGCCTGTTTTTCATCACCAGATTCCAGTTTCCATTACTAACATAAGCTGGTAGCTCACATGTAGTCTTCAAGACTACAAGAAAGAAGCAAAGACAAAAGAATAATCTTACAACTATCATCTGTTCTGTCTACATAGAATCTTTCCACTTTCATTTCTTTATTAACACTTTGCTGATTGTCGCATATCCGTTATATACTCATGGTGATGATTGTGGAATATCTACTATATACTCATGGTGATGATTGTGGAATATCTACTATATACTCATGGTGATGATTGTGGAATATCTACTATATACTCATGGTGATGATTGTGGAATATCTACTATATACTCATGGTAATCAAATTTCTATGAATATCAAATGTGTTATTATAATCCAGTATTATGGCAACTGCAAATGTAGCGAAAGTATTACTAAAAATAGTTCATCAGATATACTGCATCATTCCAATATGGCCCCGTCCATGAAATAGAGTATTTTGATGTGACTTGCGCATGAATCCTTTAATAATTCGGAATTTTTTTTTAAAGGTGAGATTGTGCGATACATTGAAAGAAATATGCTTGCAAAATTATACCAATCATTATAATAAATAAGACTTGAGTTCTTGAAAACACCTTTAAAATTCCTTCACACTATGCAATTATTCATTATCACACACTAAAAATTTCAAAGCTTTATGCAGTGATCTGCAATTTTTATACACATTTTTCAAGACAGCAATCATTTTTGTCTTAAATTTGCAAACACCTATGGTAATGGGAGCAAAGTACCCATGGTAACGGGAGCAAAGTACACTCTGGATTGCTGGTCAGCAAAGTGTTAAAATAGTCTCTGCAAAAAATTACTTATTTTTATAAATACTTTTCAGATCAGATAGTGTGCCATCTCTGCAACAAAGGTTGGCTTTAATAGAGATCTGAATACAGAGTGGCATCTGGAATAGAGATCTGAATACAGAGTGGCATCTGGAATAGAGATCTGAATGCTGAGTAGCATCTGGAATAGAGATCTGAATACAGAGTGGCATCTGGAATAGAGATCTGAATGCTGAGTAGCATCTGGAATAGAGATCTGAATACAGAGTGGCATCTGGAAGAGATCTGAATACAGAGTAGCATCTGGAATAGAGATCTGAATGCTGAGTAGCATCTGGAATAGAGATCTGAATACAGAGTGGCATCTGGAATAGAGATCTGAATACAGAGTGGCATCTGGAATAGAGATCTGAATGCTGAGTAGCATCTGGAATAGAGATCTGAATGCTGAGTGGCATCTGGAATAGAGATCTGAATACAGAGTGGCATCTGGAATAGAGATCTGAATACAGAGTGGCATCTGGAATAGAGATCTGAATGCTGAGTAGCATCTGGAATAGAGATCTGAATACAGAGTGGCATCTGGAATAGAGATCTGAATACAGAGTGGCATCTGGAATAGAGATCTGAATGCTGAGTAGCATCTGGAATAGAGATCTGAATACAGAGTGGCATCTGGAATAGAGATCTGAATACAGAGTGGCATCTGGAATAGAGATCTGAATGCTGAGTAGCATCTGGAATAGAGATCTGAATACAGAGTGGCACCAACATGATTATCCATAAGCCCATAAACCATCAGTGTCTAAGGGATCCACACTGATGAATCAACACACAGTCCTCCATCGATTTATATCTTCATCGCTATGAATGACTGAAGAAAAATCTTGTCCTGTCCTTGATTTTGTCCGTCCATGCTTTTATTTGTTATCACATGCTTCTATGATGGTTCTTTGCAGCATTGTATTTGACAAGGAATCATGTCAACATATATGTCTAAATCATGCAAGTTTTCATCATTTCAATATTGAATGTAACAGTTCTTGTCAACCTGTATACATCTCTATTTAATTTCTTATGTACATAGTTGTCTTCTATATAGGAGATGCGCCTGTTAATTTCATAGAGTTAAACTTGTTATTGTCTTGTTTATTTTGTCTCCGAATGGTCCAATGTATTCTTCTATTCCATATCTTTCTGGTCTAAGTGTACATTGAAATCTCTTAATACGAATCAGTTTTTTCTTCTTTGTTGTTGTTTATCATATCATTAATGTTATCAAAAATTATTTCCTTTCCATTTTGTTGTGTGCATTACAGGGTGTGTAGGTTTAAATGAATGATATATTTTCGTTGTTTATTATAACGGTTATCACGATCAACTTTTCACTTCCAAAGTTCGTCTTTATGATATTTTTAAACACTGTGGGGTTAAACCTATGATGAAACCTACACCATGTTTTGCTTTCGTTTTCGGGTTTACACCACAGTAATGTAAAGTCCCTGTGTAATTTTTTTTTGCCTTAGCCTTAAATGTGTCTGCTAGTCCTAGTAGTTTGATGTTTTCTTTTTCCATTTCCTCTATTATATCTTCAGCTTTGATCTTTAATCCGCAGATGTTAATGATCCAAATATGATCATTTTTTGTTTGGTCGTCTCCTGAGCACTCCTAATTTTTCTATGAGCAGCGTGTTTCATCACTATCGATTTGCTAGATCTGTCAGTGTTTTTCAGAGTTTAATTCAGATGTAGTAATCGTCTATTCCATCAGAAATACACTGAAACCTACTACCCTGTCTAGAGGCAGGCTGAAAGATATCTAATATTCCCGCCATCTTGACCGGTAGATAATGGTGATAGTCATATACATTGCATTGGAAACACCCCTTCACCTTCATCAACTCTGAATCAGAATTTCCATCAAAGTGAGATCGTAATAATTCCATACTAGACCTACAATCACCATCTTATCTAATATCTGAATCATTACATAGCGTATTTTGGTACATTTCAAAAGCCTAACTAGTTGTAAAACATTGAGGACATCTAGATTTTAGTACTTCAAGTACAAGTACCAATAAGTTACACAAACTGAAAATGTAAGCACACTTGTTTATATGAAATTATTGTTCAAATACAACTGTATTATTTTTAACAAAGCATGTCGTTATAGATCGATTATCTCTGGATCTGAAGTGCAACAAATAGGAACAGTTCGTTTGATGTTACGGACATTGTGATGTTTATAATTCGAGATAGTAAATTCATATCAAAATGTAGATTTAAGCAGCTCAGTGGACGAGAGGAGATGTGTAGAGAATCAGATTCATCTTTAATATTATAAATCCAAACTTTTGTATGTCCTCCTCTTCTTCCACCCTCAGCTGTTATCTGCAGAACAGTTTTTGAAATGGAATTGTGCCTTATTGCATGGCTAAACCATACAAGTTTGCGACGTTTCACCACTGCCATGAGATGTACTTGTCGGTCTGCAAGAGTCTTTATTTTTTTTCTCATGCATATTTGTTTTATGCTCTGCATAATGGATGTGAAAAATTTGTCAGTAACACTTATTTTCAAAAGTCTGTATTCTCCTCTCCAGTTCATCACATAGCACTTAGTTCAACTAACTGTCCAGCAGATAACAGATAATACTTGTGCCCATGTGTCATCGAGTTTAAGAAAGGTGAAGATTAGCAACTGTGTGGCATGACACGTGTGTAGCAGGAAGCAATTAAGGAGGTTTAGTGGTGGCATTAGCTGTTCTTTTCCATAGTTCAAAGTGACCCAAAAGCGATGTTTCAATAGGATGTAGCAGTCCAGAGAAGTGGATATTGCAGCTGATATTGGATATTGTAAAGGATGACACAAAGCTTTACTTTACTTAAACTACATGTTGCCAACTGACAAAAGGTGGAGATAAAACTCAGTAACAAAAATAATCTGATTTTACTCAGATACACCTTCATCTTCTGGGAAGGGTGTGTGTGTATGCACATGTGGAATATTGAACACCCATGGAAGACTGAGCACTTATGGGTATTCAAGAGCGCAAATACGCTTGTTAATGATGAATGCATCCTATGCTATGAGAAACAGAGCACATGTATTACATTTTACTATTTTTAAAAATAGTCAACAGTTAATTTAATTACATCCATTTACAAAATTATTACTTTGTATTCTCTATTCCTATTTATACAGTGTTACTATAGTTCCATCCATTATTGATTGTGATGTAACAGTTCCTCTAGTTAAATAGTTGATGAAATAAAGAACTGAAAAATGATAAGATGACAAACAGGATTTGAATCAGGAACATTCTCAATGATTACTGCAATGTTATTCAACTTGGATTACAGATAAAGTAATTATTAGGTATTAGATATGTTGATTATCCTTTTCGCACTCTGGACATATCCATAGGTGCTAAGATATCTGCTTTAGTAAATCTCTCAGGATATAACAGCTGATGGTTCCGATTCTATGTTCGTTCATTGTTCTTTCTGAACCTTTGTCAGGTGTTCTCTACAGGCCATGCCTATCTTCACTCCCAATCTGCGCAGTCTCGATATTGACTCACGATCATTCATCTCAAAATCCTCTGATCGTGTGGGACTCACAAAGAGCAATGAGTATGTCTGTTCGGTCCATAGGCGTGACCATTTGTTATGGTGGCGAGGCTAGCTAATTGATCAGGCCCGTTCATTTCTCTCCCAATTTGCATGTCCGGGGACAAAGATAAGCATGCGTTTTTGTAGTGATGCGCTCATTTTATCTCTCTCTAATGACTCCACCCATTCCCTATATACATTGCCTGTTATGACTTTCTGAATCATATTCATTGAGTCACTTAGCATGCACATATGGGAATATGCTTGTGATTCCAGTCAGTAAAGTGCCTGCTTTACGGCAAATACTTCCAATGTTAGACTGCTTATTGTTGTGGTAAAGGCTCCAGTTGCTTCGTGTACTGTTCTTTCGTGTAATCTGATAGTAAAAGCCGCTGCTATCGGTAGTGATGGATTACCAATCCGTCCATGTAAATCACAATATCTATGTCATCTACATGTTTGCAGATGAGTGCCTTGACCTCAGCAGCCACGCTCACAGCGCTGTGTTCCCTGCATTATCTATTGAGTGTAAAGACAGTCTTTACTGCCTCTTGAAAGACCGTAAGAATAAGTAATCCATTCCTCACCAGGAGTTATGCCTTCTGGGGCGCAAATCTCTTTAACGGTATCCTCGGCACAACCCACCCATGATAAAGTAATTATATGATGATTAAGCAAAGATAAAGTAATTCTGTGAATAATGATTACAGGGAAAGTTATTCTGTGAGTAACAACTACAGATAAAAGTATTTCTGAAATTAGACAAATATGACAACATATTTTGTATATTCAATCCTATAATCATGAACACAAGATGAACTCACCACAGGTGGGAATAGGTCCTTCCCACTGACCATTGCGACAGGTTATATGAGCATTTGTTAAGTCCAGAAGGGCATATCCGTTGGAACAGATGTAGTCAACTTGAAATCCCTCATTAATCAGGGGATCGTATGTGTTGTAATGGGACAAAGCATTTGGAACCTCTGGAGGTGGTGGGCAGTGCTTTCCTGTAGAGATAAGTTGAAAAAACGTGTTAGATGTTTAATGACCTTATGGAACCGTAGTACATCATTTCTATATCATCATCATCATCAGGTGTCATGCCGGGTGGCGTAGGCAGTCATGGCTCTCCACAGCTCTCTGTCCACAGTATTATGTATCAAAGTCATTGTTGTTTCTTTGCCGTGCCAGGTTGTCAAACCGTCTAATATTTTCTCACGTTGTCGACCTCTGTCTCTGGTGCCTTCAATCTTGCCTGTTGTGATTATGTTCTCTAAACCTGCCTGTCTCATGAAGTGGCCAAAAAAAGACACCGGATTTCTATATAGCATTCAATTTACTGAAAAATTACTCATTTTTTGCAAAATCTTTGATTTACTGAAAAAATTGTTACAAATGAAATCTCTATACAAAGGAAACTCTAGAAGTTGCTAATTCCTTTTTATGCTTGTCAAAAGTGACCATATCAGAGTACTTGTATTGTAACTTAAGCAATAATTATGGATTTTTTCTCCCAATTCATGAAGTTGAGTATTCAATCTTCAAGTAAGTGGACCAGGAAACAAAGTTTATGTAAAACATAACTAACCATAACTCATAACCTTAACAAATGAATATTTAAATTAATTATTGATATAATATTTAGATTAATTAATCCTAAAATAAGCAAAGTGAAGCATATTCCAAACATGAAGCCTCAAGTTGCACAGCACATGTCAGAAGGGACTCCATGGCACATGCCTCCCACAACATAATGTTAATATTATTTGTTTGTATTGTTCAAACAGCAAAAATACTATATTTCATGAGTATGATGTTTTATCAAATATGTATTACAAGTTGGAAATGTAAAAAGAATTAATTATAATATGAAAATTAGATTACCTAATTTACATGTGTGTTTTCAACCTATATTGAAGTACCATTATATGAACTTCTGAAGGTTGAAAACACATATGCAAATTAGGTAATCTAAGGGAGGAAAGAGAATAAATTAACAGGCTTAAGCCGTGATCATTTCATTAGACTTATTGTCCTAGATACAAATAGATTTGGGATAATGCATAAGCTGATGTCATGTATGATTACCTTCCCACTTAGAGTTTTCCCTTTTCCATGCCCTTGAGTTGTATTGGGGAATGCGGTATAAATCCCATGTTTTTCATAATAAATGGCATACCCAGGGATGTTGTCAGAATACAACCTGCCATCTTAACTTACCTACAAGATCTGATACCCATTTTCCTTAGGCTGGGTTGACCTAAGAACTGTTTGGGATTATGAAATATTTAATCTTGGATCACCCGAACAGGAATCCAGTTCACTTACCAGCTCAGCTATTGGTAACTCATCAATTTTCTTACCTATGTTCTAACATGACCAATTAACCAATGTACACAAATATTAGTAAACTACAAGTTTCTCTTACTTGTACAAGGTGGAAGACGGCTTGAGCCACCTGGCATTGCCCACAGCCCAATAAGACCACACACAATGATATAACTTGTCTGGAATGTATCGTCGCTAGAGTAGCCTGGCTCACAAAGTACTTTTGCCACACTGCCAAGATATTTGGGAAATGTGGAGTCACTGTTACTGTACTCCACTCTAGCATTTAGAACCACAGGGCTCGAAAAACATTTAACTGAAATATAAAGTGGCAATTGATAATTGATATAACTGTAGTAAAACTGTTTCCAATAAGCATTAAATGGGAAAACAGAAAGTTATACATTTTACAGTTCACAAAATTGCCAGCGTGTTGCCCGGGCCCAAATGGCAGCAAAGAATTGCAATATTGTTTACCTTCCATGAATATTATAAGAGGTGACGTGACAAAGGAGGTTTTGGAGTGGCTGTCCCATTACAAATATAGGGTCAAAATGACCCAGAACCATACTACAATCGAGTGTGTTAGGCCGATGATGCAGATATCCAAGCAATGCTGTAAACCATGACATGCATTCCATTCTGAAAACTACATCTTGCCAATCTGCAGAGTTTGAAAATGAATGCAGAAAAAAAAAAGAATTCACACAAAAATACTATCTGACACGCAAATATATAGTTAACAGCTTTCAAAACAGATTGAATCATGTTTCCATCAAAAGGAAAACTGAAAATAATAATATTGCAAGTGATGAGTCCGCAGAAAGTTAAAAACACAAAATCATGCTGCTTTGTTTTTTTTTGTGTTATTAAATTTCTCAAGTCTTGTCCATATTATTATTTTTATTCTCTGTTTTGCCTTTTTTCTTAACACAGACCTTTTGGCTGAAATGTCAAGACAGTCTGTTTTATAAATTGTTACCTATATATTTTCATAACATTCTATTTTGTAAACTGTAAAACTTATTATTTTGTGTTTTCCATTAATATATAAATATTAAAAAATAATTATTATGACATACCCAGTGAAAATAATTATACCAATCATCAGTTACAACAGAAAGTGTCACACCCTGCAAGGGTACTAAGAAAAATCCCTTTATTTTATATTTTTATCTAGATTATCATATCATGATTACCTAGAAAAAGCCGCTCTGACCTAGAGAAGACTGGATTTCGCCCTGTCAACAGGATTAACATTCTAGCATGATCACAGAACTGAATACAAAAGAGAGTTAAAAGTTTTCTTAACTGATTATTTTGTCATGATTATAGCAAAATATTTTCACAATGTATACTTTTATTTGATTTGTGTTATCAAAGTCAGACATGGACACTACGAAGAGAGAAAGCGTACTATGTGTGAAATGAGATGTATAAAAAAAGTAACAACAAACAGAACAAGAAGAGATCATGTGATAAATGAAGAGATTACAAGAACAGTAGGAACATCTGTGGTCAAATATATTGAAAAACAGAGACTGAAATGGTTGAGTCTCTTAATGAGAATGAATAGTTATTGTCCAGCAGCAACATGAAAATGGAAACAGCAAGATAAGAGAAGGACCAAGAAGAAGGTGGATTGAAGGAGTTACAAACATTATGAGATGTCAAAATATTACTGCATATCAAGCGACTAAACATGCCATAGCCCAAAAACAATTGTCATTAAATACTGCAACAGCAAGATAAGAGAAGGACCAATAAGAATGTGGATTGAAGGAGTTACAAACATTATGAGATGTCAAAATATTACTGCATATCAAGCGACCAAACATGCCACAGAACAAAAACATACGTCTTTAAATCCTTTACAGTAAATGAAAAGACAGTAGATAGATTTAGTTGCGCTTAAAAATGAATTAAAACTGAATGCAATATGACATACATTATACCTTGGTTATCCAACAAACAATCTGGAGTTTCTGAGGGAATCCATGATCCATTGATACACTCCTGTATAGGTGGACCTTTTAAGTGATAGCCATTTTTGCAGGAGTAGTGCATTGCATGAGTCGGTAATTTTATTTCGACTGCATTACCATTCTCAAGTGAGGTTAAAGGTAAGCACTGAAACACACCTGAGAGTGAAATTAATAAATAAGATTACAAAAGTTGGAGTGACATCAATCTTTGTGTCGCGGAGGGCTGAATCGAGTGTCCCGACTTCCCATTGTATAGAAATGCTGTACTAAACATGACCAATGAACACAGACAGAAAGATTACAACTTCATTTTTGTTTTCCTATTTTGTAAAGTATACTACAATTAAAAAACTCAATAGACATATCAAATAACCAATGAGCATGTTTTGCTTTATATGGAACATTTGAATGCAGATTTCTAACAATATCTATTCTAAGAAGACTTAAATACATAGATGGTGACTTTGTTCTTCTTTGGCACTGTTCTTCATTATAGAAGTGAGACCTTGGAAACTAGAAACATTAATAATGACATATACACTCAAATCAGAACATTTCATGGCATAAAAAAAGAGTCAGACACAATAGTTGCATTAGTGAATAAGTTCTCAAAAAGCAAATGGAGAAGCTAGCAGCAACTGCCACAATAATCTCCACTATCATACCAGATGCAATTGTCATATACATGCATCATATGCTATTTAATGATTAAACTTTACACCAGATGATGATGATGAAATAATGCCCTTAGCTGTGAGCAGATAGCTCTTGACAGACCATCATCTTTCTGACAAGTGAGCAGAAAGTTCTCCTTAGTTGAGTATATGAGGTGATACTCATTCTCATATAAGATTGTCTCAAATATTGTGATAGGGCTGTTTATTAATGATATTTAGTTCTTAGTGGCAGTATAACAGGCTCATCACATCCTACAAGGAATGCATCACATACTTCTGGGCCAACTAACTCGTCATTTTCTGTCAGATATGTTGACCCATCCACATTAATGGCACATCTAGTATTTGTCGTCACCTAGGGATCTACTACAAAAGGATAATATCCACAGGCCTGCATCTCTTCAGCATCGATGAGGATCATTTGACAGAAGACAAAAGTAAGAAATTGAGACAATACATCAAGTGACAATGATTTTTTCACAAGTGACATGTCAGCCTATTCCCCAAATTTCCTTAGTTGCCTCTTATGACATGCCAGAATAGAAGACAGTTGGCCTATTCCTTGCACCCTGAACTAAAAGTTCAAGTTGCCATACAGGTAATGTGCATCACATAGAAAACTCCACTTACCACTTTTCACCATGTTGCAAACATACATATGTGTATGTGTGATGTATATATGTATGTATGCAATATAAAGCAGCAGCATCAGTAACACTGTTTATAATCAGTGATTACTATCAACTTTTCAATCACCGTAACCTCTACATTCTCCTGTAATCAGTGATTACTATCAACTTTTCAATCATCGTAACCTTTACATTCTCCTGTAATCAGTGATTACTATCAACTTTTCAATCACCGCAACCTTTACATTCTCCTGTAATCAGTGATTACTATCAACTTTTCAATCACCTTCTACATTCTTTTCTAAGAGAAATAATAAAGTTGGTAGCTTCTTCATGATATAGCAATCAAACCCACAGTTTGTAGTGATTTAATAGGAAATATTTATATTCAGTTGGTTGCCACTGCTTTCTAAACAATCTGGTTGCTTAACGGCCTGCAGATAAAATTTTAACCTGGTGTATTGGCTGTTTCAAACACATCACTACCTCTCAGCCACAAGGGCAATAAGTGATGACAAACTCGAAAACTAATGAACATACAATTTTATAATTATGAAAATAGGAGCTACCGGTATATTAGGAAATGATATAACCAAAGGTAAAAGAAGAAGAATAAAATATGATCATCCAAATGTTTCTGTTGTATCCATCCCCTCTTACCTACAGACATGCATAATGCAATGTCTAGGAGATCCAGTACCAGCAGCCAATGCAATCTGCAAATTGGAAGAGCCATCAGGAATTTGTTCTAAGATGGTATTATGATGGGGTCAGCAAATATCAAACCATTTGAATTCTGAAATAAATTTGGAAAACTTTAATGCAAAAATTTAGCTAATGCTGTTGATAATGAGAAAATGTATATTCTGTCTCATGCTCTATATAAATAGTGTATATAATAAATTGTTACAATATTAAATTACAAAATCTAGATAAAAATATGGTAAGCTTGAATCTGTTGAAGTGATAAGTAGCGATATCCAATTATATATAATAGTTGTGTTTTAAATTTGCTGTTTAATTAAGCTGCACAAAATAAAGTATTTACAGTGTTCTGTTGATTGACATTTATGCAGTTACTGGTCACACAATGGTTCATATATTGTAGAAGAATGACTTCTTTGTACCCAGATTTCCCCTACATACTTGGGCAACCTTTATTTTGTGGAGATGTAGTTGTAGTCTACAGTGTCTTGTGCAGAGCCTAAAGATAGTAGTTTGCTGCAATCTGTTCAGCCAGCTTTAGGATGTGATCTTGGTGGAAATTTTCTGAATCGATGTAAGCATGTATATCCTTTTTATGGGAGTTTTTGCTTCAGTCAGTGATGAAATTGTTTCGTTTCTGTAACTATTTTTATCAGTCTGTCAGCTGCTTGCCAATGAATCCGACCCTGAACATCACAAGAGTATGAGTCATGGACAAATTCTCTCCAGTATATCCTATTCTTAGAATTGCCTTTAATTTTCTAATAACTAAATATAAAGTTAGAATCATGACATATGCAGTACAAATAATTATACCCATTATCAAATAGCTATAACACAAAATGTCAGATCCTGCCATGGGACTAAGAGAAATCACAATTTTGAAGGCATACATATAGTCATTTACAGATTCAATATCATGTAATAAGCCTGTTCAAGTGTTTCTTTTTATGCTTTTTGCTGTCCAGTTATTCTTAAGCAGTGTACTTCATAGTACAATGAGACATTTATACTTATTCTCTACTACATTTATTATATATTATTATGGGGATCACTATAACTCAGATGCTAGTGAACTACCTTTCTATTTGAGTATTACATGGTTCAATTTCCAGCCTGCCACCTTTACTTTCCCAGAGGATCTGGTACCCAATTTCCTTAGGATATATTAACCTAGGATTACCAATGGTTCCTAGGTTAACCCAGCCTAAGGAAAATAGGTACCATTTCTTCTGGGAAAGTAAAGGTGGTAGACTTTACTGTCATCCCTAGGTATGCCATTCATCATGAAAAACATGGAGTTAACACAGTATTCCCCAATATGACTCCGATGGCGTGAAAACGGAAACATGTTACTTTACTACCTCATTTCTTACTGTTGTATTGGCCGTCTGATAAGATCAATAACAACCCAGAACACAACAAAAGATTACAATGTTGCCTGTAGCCAGCATTCAGATTGGTGAAAGGAACAGTGTGCAATATGGAAGACAAGCAATATGAATACGAACATCCAATGCTCAATAGAAAATTGACACAATGTCATTTGTCTTGCTGCTAGTATGTTATTTAATTATTGGTAACACTAATAAATATTTCTGTCTATTTATTCTTTCTAGTAGCTACCACAATATCTATAATCAACCAATTTCAAACAAACGTCTTATAATCAATGAATATGACAAATAGTGAAAGATTTCACTGCGATATCTTACTGGAAACAATTGTCCTGCATGCTGTTTGGCTTCATCATGACTCTACACAATGTATGTTAATCAGCTAACCCCAGTCAAATTTCCCTCCCTGATATACACAATCATCTATGAATAAAACATTATCAACATGACAAGAGCTATCACCAATCAGTTTAGGGAAAGTCCCAAAGATCACAAAATCAACACCTGACCGGAACTCTGAGTCTACATACACTGGGATGGCTGCTGGAGCGGAGGACGGAGCACTTATGGGAATGTCCTGCGTGCTGTAAAGCCAGTTTCTAATCAAGAATCAGTTTAGAATTGTCTTTTCAGTTGCCCAATTTCTACTATCTTTCAGGAGTAATATTAAAGTTTAATGTGTATACCTTAAAAATTACTCAATTACAAACCTCAAGCTTCTAACATATTCTGAGGAATATCCTACTATACATCATGGGTAGGAACAGAACAGATAGCGCTGCCAATGTACACAGTAGACTAGATCAATTGTCAATATGGTGCAGAACATACAACGCTGTCATCAATCCCTTGAAAGCAAAGGTCATCTGGTTCTCCTTGAATAATAATCTGGTCAATAACACAATGCCAGCTGTCAGATGCGTGGGTTCATTCATTGGAAGAAAACATGACCGTAAATATCTTGGGTAACTTTTGATAGAAGTCTCTCATTCAACAAACACATCACAAATATGACTCAGCAGACTGAAAGAGGGATCAGTGATTTCAAAGTTATGGCAACACTCGTCATGGGTACTGTTTCTGTTTCTACAAGTGATGGTGCTATCGACACCTCTGCCTACTAACACCATTACAGACACAAGTCAATTGATTGGAAAAAGTCTAAAATGATAGCAGCAGATACACCTATCTCTGCAACCAGTTGATCTGATGTCTTTCCATATATCACCGTCTAGATGAGTCAAAGGGAAAACAAATCAAGTTTGGCAGATCATGGATGTCAGAGGCTGAAGACACACTGTGAAGAGTATGTGAATTAGGAGAAATAGGAAAGGCAGTGAATGGGTGGAGGTAGACACTGAGAAAAAAAACAACTGACTAACATAATAATACAACTAGATAAAGTGCGTCACAAATGGACTGGTGTTACAGGTTACAGTGCATGAACTCGCCCAGTTACACTCAAAAACATAAGACATAATTTTATATATATATATATATATATAGACAGCTCAGTCAACAGAAATACAAATAAAAGCGATTGGGGTTTTGTTGCCTACAGAAACAGCGTGAAGTTTGTTGTGAAATCATCTGCATACTCCACTGTCACTTCAAGCCTGAGAATGGACATAGAGGGAGTTATAGCACCACTAAATTGGTTGATAACTGATACATCTACAAACTCCGTAATACTCACAACTCTCAAAACATGCTGCCCAAAATAGAAAAATGCATACTAAGAAAAGAATTACTTGATTTATTGAATAACTCAATTGTTCAGAGTATTGTATGGAGATACTGTCCTGGTCATACCGTGGTCAGAGGAAATTTGAGAGCCAACTTATTGGCAGGCAATGCAGCGATAGATGGCACAATGTTGAGAAGAGATAAAGTAGACTTGATTATGGCAGTCATAAATTCATTGTAAAATGAAAATAATGTTAGAGGCTGAGAATGTACATATACAAAGAATGCCAGAAATGTGAGTGTCTAGAGGTGAGGGAAGGCAAAGTAGTCTTTTTGGAAAGACCCAAAGATCACGCAATAAACATGTGACTGAATTTTCATTTTCCTATTTTATAAAGTACACTACAATTAAAAAACTTAATAGACATGAAATAACCAATGCGTCTATTTTGCTTTATATTTGAATGCAGATTTCTAACAATATCTATTTTGAGATGACGTAAATACATAGATGGTGACTTTGTTCCTTGGCATACACTGGGATGACTGCTGGAACTGAGAGAGGAACACATCTTATGGGAATATTCCGCATGCTGTGATGTTAGTTTCTAATCAAGAAGAATTCTGTCTCTGAGCTGTTTGTTCATTGCCCTGTGTCTGAACCATAGGCCTACATTAATACATGTTATAATTAGATGTAGTTTTTCATAATTCTCCTTTTTAGTTTGATTAGATGAGATGGCTATTCAGTATTATTCGTACTACTAGTGTTGACAATGAATAGGCCTACTAGTACTGTACAAACTAGTTATCATCATTTACATCAGGCTATAGTCTAGACATGTGACCTAGGTTAACTCAAAACCTAATCTGCTATGACAGTCTAATGTTAAATCAAAAGAATAGGCAGAGACCTAAAAAATTATGCAAAAACGAGTCTGCAGTAAAAATCATGTAGGCCTAAATCTAGCGATTACATAACATTACTACATTCACTAGGGATAAATAGAAATGTTAGAAGGACTCCTACACTTACACTATCAACATTTATTTAGTCTGTAGAAACTGAAGATAATCTTACTTACTTAGGGCTAGTTTCTCAATAATAATACATGAGTAGTAGGCCTATTTCATCTTCTATGAAAAAGAAGTCATAGGTCCGATCGTTTCATATAAATTCAAATTAACTTGAGTTAGTTTGAAACTGTACCTGGAGCAGATATACGCCTCAAATATACAGATTATTATTGTAGTAACTAGGCAAAGGCCCAACGAGTCAAGTTTGTCAGACTGAGTGATTTTAATGACGATATATTTCGCTGCTGTAAACAAAGACTATTATTAATTTTGACGCCATGTTGAAGTAATTGACGTCATTCAAAGGGGGGTCATTCCTACAGCCCATGCGCACTGCTACTCTACGACAGGATGTGGTAGCACGAACTTTCACAACAAACAGAACCAAACCACAAACGTGTTACCAGTTACGTTAGTTCAAGACGTATGCTTCCCATTCAACGCTCTTCATCTAAAACAGAACTTTAGGGTTGGATGGAATATTCAAGTGCTCAAATTGTACGTGGGACTTATTGATTATATATTCAAGTATGCAGTGCATTATTTTATACGCAGATTAATAGTTTGTGAATTATTGTATATTCAAGTGGAATCAGCTGATCGAGTTCAGATATTTGATTCGTGTTCCAGTTGACTCGTTGAGTATTGACATTTAACCCTTCAACAGTTCCCTTTTCTTTTACCACCTGTGTTAGTATTTTTAAAATCGAAATTCGAGTGCATTACATTTATTATACCTGCAATGGCATACTACAAAGTGTATGGGCGTACCAGTTTATGTTTGTGCAAGTAACCATTGCATGAATCGAGTAGGCCTTCTCAAGACGATTATCATCAATATGCTGTTGCAGGTAAAGTTTAGTTAAGTATTTTATGAGTTGAATGACACGACAGGTGATAAGGCCTAACTAAATGTAAATATTGTAAACTTATCAGGAGATCAAATTTTGTAATGGACATACAAAAAAGAGAGACTGCGCACCATATTTTTTAACTGAAAAAAGCGAATACCGGCTCGTGAAATTTACATTAAATTAATAATTAAGTAGAGTTATTAAATTGGGACTAGGCCCTACTAATCAATTATTTATAATTATGAAAGTAAGACAACAACTTGGGTTAGGCATATATAGCCTAGGCAATATATATATAGTATACAATAGTATATGCCTAGTAATAGGACATACAGATAGGAGTATATATATAACATGCAGTTACAATAAATTAAATAAATTTTTTTTCTAACTGTTAGAATAGGAATGGTAAGAATGAGTTGCATTTCTGTTCCTTTGCAAATTTGCGGAGTTGGCAAACAGATGAAAAAAGGTACTCATAAATAACATAGACCCTTCTTTATATAGGGCCTACCTATAGACCCTTCTTTATATACATATAGACCCTAATTCATTGATTTTTCTAGTCCACTATTGCAGTTAATTTTGCTAGGCTATATAGTAGGGTATAATCCTTTGCACACAGAACTTCCAGTTAGGAGAGAGAGGCCTATAATAACTATAACCATATGTTGATTCTTTATAGGGGTCCAATCATAAAATGCTTTATTTAATGCCTAATGAGCTCATTGGAATTTTTCAACTCAATAACATTTTTCTTAATTTAAAAAAAAATCCATACTCTAGTGCAGTTTCCCAACATTGGGCCCACACCCAATAGGGTGGCAATTGATTGTTCAGAGGGGGGGGGCAGTTCTAACCAGTTGTAATTATGCTTCATTTAGGGATTAATTAAAATTTGTTATATAAAAAATTATGTATATGTTACATGGGGGGGGGGCATCAGAATTTAAGAAAGACTTAGATGGGGCAAGGTACAAAAAAAGGCTAAGCTCACATTTTAAGAGCTTACACTCTTTCAAGTTTTTTGTGGCGGTATGTTTCTGCATCTTATAGGACCTAGGCCTATCATAATAATTTTAAAAAAAAACATTTCAGTTGTTTTTTTTTCATAGTCATAGGTTAATAGAGATTATAATGGAACTACAGTTATATTATAATAAGACCCACCAGGCTGATTGAAAACTGTTATAAGTACCAGCCCCTGAGCTCAGATGATATAATTTAGTATTTGGAAAGACTGAAAAGGAAACGTCTTAGCCCTTTCCCTCACTGAAAATGCTCAATCTGACTTGCTAACTGAAAACTGTTGCCCCCTTATTGGTATATACAAATAGAATAAAAATAAAATATTTACTAAAAAGTAATAATTTGCTGCACATTACAAAGAACTGAATTGATGTTTATCCACCAAAGACAGATGTGTTGAGCGATTGGCACAAATAAAACAGTAACACAACACATTTCCATTCTCTGGACTACATCCTGCTGAAAATATAGTAGGACCATGGTGCTGCTACAAGAGAGATCCAGTGGGAGTTTGAGAATGAACTCTGAAGAAGGAAATGGATGTTTTATGTAAAATATGCTAATAAAGGACACATAGTGAGCAAAAAGAACAATATTTTACTGTAAGGATAACATTTGAATTACCCTTCATTGCTCTGAACTTTTGTTTTTTCATGATAGTTCATTTATTTTGTCTGTTGATTCTTTAGCCTTATGAACTTGTGCTGTTTTTTTTGTATCACTGGTTAATTTTTAACCATTGTTATTTTGTTTTCTATAAAAGCTTTTTGGTCAAAATTTTGATTCAGTCACTCTTTGTGATCTTTAAAACTATATTAACTATTGTTTTCTGTTTTCATATTTTAATTGTTCTTAGATTCCTGAAATCCAAAAATGTGTGTCTTGTCTGTGATTCACAATTCTCTGAATGCTAGCTCTTGATGACTTTAAGTCCATAATATATAGAACTATGTTGTTCTTTTGAGTTGTTTAATCTTGCTGTATAGAGTAGTTCTGAATATTTTATTTATTTGAAGAAGGATTTGTCTTACATGGTTTGGAAATCGGTCAGTACCCCACAGTTTCATTAATCAATTTTACAGTATTTGCATTTTAGAATTTGAATATTTATTTTATGATGAATTTCAATAAGAGATACACTTTGTTTCACAGATTTTGTATACATATACAGTAGAAATCCGATTGTCCGAATTAATTGGGGATCAGGCCGATTAGGATAATTGGATATAGCTCAGGAATGAAACAAAACAGTGTACATATATACAATCACATCATACATTGAAATGAATGGAATTTTATTGATAAAAAAGTGCAGTAATATGTAAGCAACTGTGTATTGCAAATAAACTGCACACACTACATAAATGACACATATGTATAGTAATACATTGTACATATGTATGTACATAAGTAAATCAATTGAATAAGTTTTTTTGAATAAATATATGTATCTCACTTGAACTTCGCTGCTATTAATAACTCCAGTTACATACCATAGCAACGGTGTGTGCGAACTGCCCCGGACCTCTCTACCGCGTCCGCTAACGCTCTCGCTCTAAAATTATTTTCACTCAAATTAGATTAGGATAATCCGATTTCTACTGTATATATTTATACCTAATCCATGAATAATAGATTTCATTGTCAACTGCAGAAGCTCAGCATTACTATTAACATGTCCGTTATCCGTCTATCCAAACCAATTGTATTACTTCATTCATATATGTTTGGCATGATAGAATTGATTAAAGATCTTTCTATCTAAAAATTATAATTTGATCCTCTGCTTTTAGTGCAGCATATTGCTACTTTGGTCCTATTACTGATAAACTACACTCTTTTTGTCTGAGTTCATTCTGAACTCCTGCAGATTAACCTGATAAACTACACTCTTTTCTAAACTAAACTCCTGCAGATTAACAGGATGTAGTCCAGACAGTAGCATGTATTGAGTTATAGTTTACAACTTAGCTGCAATATGTGCGCCTTTTCCCCTAATACATGTATATCCGACTTCACCGTGGTTCTGGGTCACTTTAGCTCTCTATGGGATAGGACAGACAACTCCATCCCAAAATCTCCATACTCGCTTCCTATGACAATGCATTGGAGGTAACAGTGTTGCTATTGTTTGCTCCCCATTCGAACTCCATCAACATACAGACATACACGATTCTTATGCAATCTTTACTGTTCATACATTGCTTGACTAACATACATACATGTCAATCTGTACACGTTTTCTGTATTTTGTATATAAAAATAATGTTTCATTAAATATGTCCCCCATGTATTACTGGGGTACAAAAAGGGGCAAAACATAGCAACTCTGTATAACTTCCATGTGTGTCGTAAGAGGCGACTAAGAATGCTGAGGTCATGTTGACTGTCACATAGCATGTGGGACTAAAGCGACCCAGAAGCCATGTTGAAGTCGGATGTGGCAGGCCGAAAGATGCAGATATAGCAGCTTCTTCTTCTTCTTTCGTTCACTTGAAACATGTCTATATCTGTAATTCTGTCTCCTTAATAAAACTCACTGTCTTTTGTAGTTCATGCAGTGTCCCATAGAGTTCTGATTCCTGTTGTTTCCTCTGGCCAATATGTCTGCCTCAGCGTTTCATGCTCAGAACACTCTTGAAGTATATGTTTGGCACTCTGCTGCCTGTCCACATGTACACATGGCCGTGTTGCCAATCTTGAACTTTGTATACATGTGACTGCGGAGTCGGTAGATATAGCAGCAAAAATGTACATCGTGAAACAGCGCATTCTGTTTTCAATAGTATTTAACGTAGAACACAGGTTTTTGAAAGTTACACTTGAACACGACGGCCTATCGCTAAGTGGTTCCGTTTCACTGCAGTATTACCTTATATTGATTGCGGTTTTCGGGACTTCATCCTACTAATCTACAGGAGTTTGAGAACAAACATAGAAGAAAGAAGAATTCAATATATTCATATAGATCCTTAATATTAATCTTTAGTGTTTAGGAGAGATTAGGAGGAAAACTAAATTGTGAAAATATAATTGTAGAGTGATGATTTAACAACATGCTGTCAAAAGTTGACAGGACCACCAGCCATTTGCACTGCAGTATTTTATGATTTATTTTGCCACTTGTGCATAGAATATGCCATATATTTTTGTGTAAGCCTGGTCTCATTACGACAAGACTAGTTAAATTATTTATGTCACTGGGTAGTCGAGTAAAACTTATCAAAAGATTAGTCTACCAATGATGCAAGTAAAAGTAGACTAAAGGAGGACAGTTGCTTTTGAATATTGCATTATAAATAAGACTAAATTCGTGAATGCAATTTTTTTTGTTGATAACTATTAGCTCACACTTCCTATGTGCAGTGGGGTGGTTTTTCTGAGCTTTCTTTCATACCCAGGAGACTTCAGCTTTCGGCTTAGTGCAATGCCTAATAAAGGAGCCTTCTACTAAGAGGGGATCTATAATTGTATAGATGACTACAAAACTTCCATAAGAGAGCCTCAATATATCGGTATTTCATCTACTAAGGTTTTTTGTTGCATGGGTGGTTTGTCTAGTAAGCCATTGGTGAGACGCAACCGCAAACGTATCGTTGATACTATTGATTATACCATTATCTATAAACTCTTGTTCTATTTTCTACAGTGCAGAATTATATGTATCAACTCTTCATCCCGATAAGAGTTTTCCTGCCATACTATATTTAGAAGTTACTATAAAATTGAGTTTCTGTCGACTTAACCGAGGAAGAATGACTACTTGTAAGTACAGACTATAGTAGCATTATAGAGATAAAGAGTTACTGTAATTATATCAGTATCATGCGGTGACTTTTTTCATTGGGGACTAGGACTATTTTTCACTATTTACTAATATATGGGTAAAAATGGATATTCTATTTTTAACCTGAAAAGCAATATCTGTTTTGTTTTATTATATAACCAAACTGTACTTCACGGCTGCAAGAGGGGAACCTCACCAAAGTAGACACATTTTTTAAAATGTAAGAGGTATAAAAAAAAATAAGATTCCAGTATCGAACTAACAACTTTGTTAATAAAAAGCAATAGTCTACTTCAAACCAAGTATCTCGTGGCCATTCATTGTTTCTTTATTTGAGCCGCATTTGAATATTTAAATGAATATGCTTCTTCTGCGTTCGTTCTCAAACTCCTGCAAATTAGCATTATGTCGTCCGAAAAATGGAGTACGTTGTTTCACGGTTTACAGCCAAATGGCCTATCGGACTTCAGCTTGGCTCTGGGTAATTTTGACCATATTTGGGATGGAATAGCCAATAACATCCACCATTGCTTCTTACGAAATCCATGGAAGGTAAACAGTGCTACCATTGTGTGCTCCACATTTGGATCCGACAACACAAGGACGTAAATTAATCTAATAACTTTTTAAAATAACTTGCATAGTTTATGTTTGTTTTACAATAATGATAAAAGAAGAACAGGTGTTCATCTGGATGGCTGGCTACACGGATCAAGAAAGTTCGAATGCATCATTGTGTCTCTCAAGAAATTTCGCCCGCCACCCTTTTCCATTTTTTTCCAGTATGCGTTTAAATCGGATGTTCCTCCTGAAAGCAACGGCAAACTACAGGAGTATTGTGCCACGAAATGTTCTATGGATAGTGTTAATGGAGGGGATGATAGAAGGCAACAGGGGCAAAGGCCGACCAAGACGCCGTTGGACAAAAGACATTCAAGAATGCCTGCGCATGTCACTGGAAGATGCAGGGCAATTTGCTCAAGACCGCGGAGAATTCAAGAGATCCATAGGAAAGACTACGTTCTGGAAAGAATATGTCACTTGATGATGATGTTGTGTGTACGTTGATAACGTAGTAATCTGGTGCACGGACGAACATGTAACAGTGTCCACTAAACTGTAAAAAAGAAATATAGATGCATTATGGACAAATATATGTTGCTAACAATAACACAGATAAACGCAGCATATCTTTTATTCTCATACCAAAACAAAAAAAGCTAATGGTATCAAGATAGATGGAGAGCCCATGAGAAATAACATACAACCCACATGCCTTGGAGTCACTTTTGATAATCTGATATGGAAGCAACACACCTACAAAGCAAGAACAACGACTCGGAGAAAGTTAGGTGTTATGAGAAAACTAAGTGAATCGCATGGGGCGCCAGCAAGAATGTGCTTAGTAAACTTGATCAATAAGTCATACTACCACATCTGAAATATGGGTCCGTGGCATGAGGTCCAGAATGAAACATCACATTACATGAACTCGCTAAAGTGCAAAACCAGGCGCTTAGATTCATTGTGGTACAATGAAATCAACACCCTTAATAGAGATGGATAAAATGTAGAGAATGCAAATATTAAGAGGACGCAGAGATAAAGATCTGTTAATATACGCAGAAATATTTTACTGTATGACAAACCATGCAATGGTGGACATATTCCAAAATCTAGCAATCAGGCAACTGAAAAGAAGCAGCTTCATCCTCCAGGTCAAACTACTTCGTAGACAACTCTCAGACCTGCCTGAAATAACAGCCCCTTACGTTCTGTGTCAGTAATAAGAACTCATAAAGAAGACGCATAGATTACCAATATACATTCAGATCAAAGTAAAAAGAATATTAGTTGAGGATGAACAATAAAACGTTCAACATAAGACAGTTAACCTCAGTTTCTTGTACGATGAACACATACGGGCCAGAGTATACACATGTGGATCAGTACATAATGGAGGAGCAGATGCATAGACACAGTACCCAAGTAAAGCTAAAGATATGATCAGAATACTAACAGGAAAATTTTGTAAGAATTATAATGCAAAACGTCGAGTAATCAAGGCTGCAACCGAAAACCCGTTGAACTCTAATCGTCGTCCACGGTTTGTGACATTTTTGACAAATGCAAGGTCAGTATTCCAAGCATTCCAGTCTGAACAAAAACTGCCAGACCTTCAAGCACTACTGACTGAACTGCGTGCCAGCATACGGTATCTATTCTATCTATAAACCCGTAACCCGCTATGCTAGTAGGGGCACCACAGTGGATGCATCAACACATATAGTTCTCCAACGATTTCAATCTTTAATAATGCGGACGACTGAGGACAAATCTTCTCCTGTCCAATCCTTGATCTTGTCTGTCCATGCTTGTATGTGTCATCATCTGCTTCTTCGACAATTATCTGCAGTATTGTATTTGACAAGGAATTATATCTGCATATATGTCCAAATCATGCAGGTTTTTTGTCATTTCGCCATTGAAAGAAATGGTGTTTGTGGACCTGTATACATCTCTATTTTATTTCTTACGTACACATTTGTCTTACACTCTCTATATGACATGCGAATATTGAAGCTATCAAGATCCTTGTCACGTGCTGGAGGTCAGGAATCCACCATCAAATCCTGAAAGATGCCTCTATTGTCCACCTATATAAAGGTAAGGGAAATAAACATTCATGTGACAACCACATATATTTTTGCTATCCATTGTTGACAAAATAGTAGCTGGTGCCATGCTAAATCGACTTACTGAGAAATCACAGATTATCTTCAGGCTGAAAGTTTTTGTGAATTTCGTGCAGGTCGTGGGACCGCGGATATGTGCGTTGCGTTGCTACCCGCCAACTCTAAGAAAACGTTCAAGAACATCAAAGGGAACTTTTCACAACATTTGTAGACCTCACAATAGCATTTGACACAACGGAACAATAGTACTTACGTAGAAAACAGGTTTTTGAAAGTTTCACTTGTACACGACGGAATATCGCTAAAACTAAGGGGTTATGTAAGGTGTAAACAAGAAAACATTTTCAACGTTTCGAACCGTCAGGTCTTTCTTAAGAATATATATAACAAACAGTGATAAACAATGGAAACAGTTTTAACACCACAGAGGCACTACATACACTACTGACATGTAAACAATACGAAGTTCAAGGTGACAATAAGGTATGTGAAAACATATAGTTATGGAAGCGGGTTTAGGTGAAAATTTGAATATGATAACGGATATAACAAATAAACATACTGGCCTATATAAGCTAGGCTAGAATCAAAGATCTATGGACTCTATCAGCTAACGAAGGCTGGAGTATATTGAGGAGACACAAATACAGATATAGATATTTTAAGAAAGAACTGCCTGACAGGGCCATAAATATTACTTCGGTAAAAAAAAGTGTGTGGGGGGGGGGGGGGGGTTAAACATGTGCACTCATTTTTACTTATTTATTAGTACAAAGTATACACTTTACAAGGGGTGGGGAGTTTGAATCTCCTCATCACCCGCTCTTCTCTATGGGCTTGCTTCCTAATAATTTCTCTTTTTCGCCAAAATTCTCAGTACAATTGAAATCAATGGCTGACAGTAGCACATTCTTTTGTTCAATTTATTTCCTTATGACTAAATCATCACGTTTTTGGTAACTTAAATTCTAACCTAGATGTACGCTTATTTTTAAGTCAAATTGCAGTATAATAACGTGGTCCGGACCAACGAAATATATAGGCTATGTAATAACATACATTTGCTACACACAGTACAAAGAATAAATATAACTGGAGATTCTGAAAAGTATTGTTAAACAGAGAAATGTGTTTATAACACGATGGGTTATAGAGGGATTCCACTGTACCATTGTTGAAAAACAATTTGCGTTCACATCTCTGATTTCTTAATTTCATTCTTTACTTTTTTTTCGACCTCGTGACTCACACCGACATTGTTTTTCCTAAAGAAAAAAAAAACACAACTCGTCTGTGGTGAATTGAGGTTGTTTAAATCAATCGCCACTTCACATTAAATTTAATAACGCATCAGACATGGTCATTGAGCGAGACGACCTGGTGCAAAGAGCTTGAATTCGATTTGCTGACAAGCGCCTTTGCGTTCGCTAAATCTGCTTAGCGGAATACACTCGAACAATATCGATTCTGTGTAATCGATACAAACATTATAAAGCTCGGAAAATGTGTTCAAATATTTTTTACTTCTACCTTTTTAGTCTGGTTATTATAGGCGGGGTTTCCTTTGCAATTTTATTTTTACCTTCTGGTTTCGGGACAATATTTGCGGTAATGACATATCACAGTTTTGAGCTGCGTTCACGTATAAAGAAAACAGCGGCTTTCCAATGTACTCACCCAGAAAGATAATTGTTTTTTATGCATATGCAGCTTTTATTTAGCATAATATTAACTATTTGCTCTTAAACATATACATCTTTTCGTCCACTCCTGATCTGTCGAACGGAAAAAAACCCCAAATATTTAAATATCAAGGTTTAGTTCCGTAATGACGTATTATAAACTGATGTCACTGCACTCCGGGCAAACCCACGTGTGCTCAGTTTTCCCTAGTAAATGTCAAAGTGTATGCATACTGATAGTTCCCTTGGCTAGCATATTCTTCATTCTGCCCCTCCGATGCCTACCCATACTAGTGCTGCACTGAATACCAAATTATCACATTCCTATGCATCATCTATAGTAATGTCTACATTTAACGGCCTCTCGCCTAGGAACTGCAAAATGTATTTCTTATCCATTCTCAATTCACAGACTATGGACGCACCCCACGCAATCCTCTCTGCTCTCATTTCCACGAACTCCATGGCCAGTAAATCCATGTTACACAGAATGTTGTTACAGGTTATAGAGACCATCCATTCATACTGATACTGACCGTTTTTAGTCTTTCGAAACATGGACTGAGAATATAACCGCCGAGATTAGTTGTGAGTATCTGCCTCGACCTTCATCCCTATAATGAAAGAAGTCCTATAATCTTCGTTTCGCTTGGCAGTAATGTTACCACTTGCACTAACTATAAAACCAGATTTCTCACTACGACCGACAGATGCATCTGTAAACACCATGACATCATCTCATTAGTTACCTGCAATCAGTTTATTAATTTCATGGGCTGCTATTCCATTGTTCCACTCTCTACATTTCTCTACCAAAAGTAATTCTGATCTTATGAAAGTTTGTCATTGTTTCACGAATCCTAAGCCTTTCTTCTTCTGGTAAGTCGCGATTCGCCTATTGTATATTGATGGCATAGCTTCATTACATTTGTTTAGAAGCACAAAGTTGGGATCTAGAAATAGTAAAAAAGAAATCTTCCTTTTTGTGTTTCTCTTGTAAACATTTGGAACATATGTTTTACGGTCAGTTGTACACATTAACAGTAGCCTACGATTGGAACCCAAATATTTCCCAATAAGTTGCCTCCGTAAGATACTCAACATCTATTGGTGAAATAACGTAACGGACTGTGAGGTTCTCATGAAATATAAATCTGTAAGCATACACAATAATCATGAATTCACCGACATAATGGCTTGGCCATCTGGTCCACATGAAAGATCTCTTTGCCAAAAATACTGCTATATGGAGAACTTCAGCCTGGTTTTAGCAAGACGGAGGACAGAAGAGCTATTTTTAAGACACATTTAAGACATACTGACTCACTTCAACAGCTGTCAATTGTGAAATACTTCATGGTTTCCATTAGGGAGTTGAAGGGAGGTGGTATTTGTAGCTGTACTAATTTTAACGTAGACATAAATTCATGGAGGTCTAGCACAGACGGTTCGTCTATATTGTTACGGCTGCTGCAGAGAACTTCAAACAAGCTGCTGATGAACACAATGTACTAGGTAGAGAAAAGGCAATATCTATTCATAGATTCCCCACACGTATGTGCAGAGCAAGAAAGAAAATTTCATATAACGCATATAATAGATAACGCGTGTACCTCACTGATCTCATTCAGACACACTGCAGTCATCACTATTTTTATTTTCATCTGTGAGTTTGTCCACTCCAACGGATGGACAACACTAAAAATAACATTTCTGTTTTTGTTGGAGTTCTGAATTCTTTGGGCGCCACGGTAGTGTATTATTAAGTTACGCGAGAGTCAACCAGCAAACACAGGTTTTGAATTCACTTTGTCTTTATTATTATTATTATTATTATTATTCGTGGATTGAAATTTTAAAAAAATATACCTATATGGTTCACCCAGCTACCTAGAATTAATCCACCAGGACTCATCTGCGAAAGTCGAGGAATAATGCCCATTGCTACATATTAAGTTAGTAGTTAGACGATACTAGTCAGGTGATTTCTGGTTAGCCACAGAATAGGCAGCTGAGCACTTAAGGGATACTGTGTGCTATAGCGCTGATTTGTAACTATGCGCATCGTTCTATGTTTACGGTCATGCTACGGCTTTGCAAAAGAAAAAAAAATAGTCGGTTGTCAAGAAGCGAGACCAGGTTGCCTCGTTTTTAAATATTTTTCACCAGTATAGCAAGAACATGTATGACACTCGTGTATATAAAACTTTCTCCATATTAATCATGCGCGATGATATCAAGCAGCGACACTCATCCTTGCCTTCGCGACTTATTTCGTAATTTTAATTGACTGGCACCACAGGCGTAGTTTTCTTTTTCTTTTTTTAAAAAACACAATAACGAAAAGAAAACTACGCCTGTTTGGTCATATAAAGAGACATAACTGTTTAGAAAGACAAATAATGGAGGGAAGAGTACCTGGGTAAAGGAGAAAGGGCAGACCAAGAAGACGATGGACAGACGACATTAAAGATAACATGAATACATCGCTAGAAAATGCAAGCCACATCGCCCAAGACAGAGAGTTTATTGGGAAGACAACGTTCTGGAAGGAATACGACACATGACACAGGCACCACAGAGTACACGAATATGGCCTAATAATTATTCGCATCGGTCAGTATGAGTGTCGCTACGTTAGATCAGCACGCAGGACCACTCTTAAGAATTACTTGGTGAATGTTGTACGTGAAATCTTCGGTTATTTTTAGTAACATTCATCTCTTTCCTTTTATTTCCTTTTGTATGTCATGATTTCCATGTTGTAACTCAGCTGTTTGCCGATAGTATGAGCCTTTCCAGATTTTGCTATGAATACTGAGATATTGTAAGATACTCGCAAACCCTCATCGTCTCAATTTAAAATTGAAGCGATCATATCTTTTCTGACTTTCTAATATGCTGAGTGGTAACTATGATTGGGACATTTCTCGACAAGCGCACGATGCGTTGCTGCTTGCAAAAACTTGCACATGAATGTATCACACCACGAAATAGATAGGTACTTGATCAATTTTATGATCAATATATATATATATATATATATATATATATATATATATATATATATATATATATATATATATATATATATATATATATATATATATATATATATATATATATATATATATATATTCCCCTTTATAATCCGTCCACGCAACAAAGATTGGCTGCAACAGACCTCTAACATTATATGTCTCTTGTATTGGTAGTGCACTCTGCTAGACTGTAACCTGTCCATCTTGTGATGTTACCCTCCCACTTGTATGACTGCCTCTTGCTCGCCTCGCTTAGACATTACCCCCAAGTAAGGTCTTCAACACCGTGTTATGTCTTCAAAATATTTTATTTGTTTGATCTTTATGTCCTTTAATAATTCTTTCTTCATATTAAGTGTTTTTAGAACCTCTTTGTTTGTTTTCTTCTCTTTCCATTATGTTCTCCCTATTCATCTATATTTCCACATCTCAAATGCATCAATTATGTCTTCTAGTTGTTTGTTTATTGTTCATGTTTCTGAATCATACATTAATAAAGAATAGATGTAGCATTTTATAATTATCATTTTCAGCTTGTTCATAATTTGTTTAGATGTTAATATTTTGCTCATGTCATTGAAAGTACTTTTAGCCAATCCTATTCTTTTAACTTCTGTTTCACATCTGCCATCAATTGTGATTATGTGTCCAAGATATTGATACTGTTCTACTTGTTGTAGGTTCTCTCCAGTTATTTTTATGTTTAGCAACTGTTCTTCTGTGACTTTGCTGATTATCATGGTTTTTGATTTTTGGATGTTTATACATAGTCCGTATTCTTTACTTGATCTACATATCCACACACATCTTCATATCTCAGGTTGTTTATTATTTTCCCACTGATCTTGAGTCCTGGCATTCCTTCTATATGTTTAAAGATTTTCTCTTTGTAGATATTAAATAAGTTGGGTGATAAAATGCATCCTTGTCTTACCCCTCTTCTTATTTCTATATATGGTGAGTAGCTGTTTTCACACATTATTGATGCAGTCTGTTCTCAATACATATTTCTAATCAATCTGACATCTTTTCCATTTATGCCATTTTATGCCAAATATTTTTTCCATTTCTTGAAGACATTCGATTAATTTTTCATGTTGGACTTTCAAGGCCTTGCTGTAGTCTACGAAGCAAGTATAGATACTTTTTTGACCTTCTATATATTTTCTATCAATAGTCCGATGCTAAGTATAGCTTCATTGGTTCCTTTGTTTTTCCTAAAACCGTATTTCTCTTCACCGACCTCAGTATCTATCTTGTTTTTAATTCTTTCATGTATTATCTTCAGTAGTATTTTTGTTATATGAGTGATCAAACTTATTATTCTATATTCTGTACAGTCCACATCCCTGGACGTCTTAGGTAGAGGTATGAATATTAATGATTTCAATTATTTAGGTATGTAGCTAGTTTTATATATGTCATTGCAAAGTTCTGTGATATTTTCCACATCATCTATAGTTTTCATTATGTCTACTGTTATGTTATCGAATCCTGTGGCCTTTCCACATTTTATTGATTTTATTGTGTTTCTATTTCTGCTGTCAGTATTGGTGGTCCATCAGTGTTGTCTATAGTATGTTTTTTTTCTTCGTTGGTCATCAAATAGTTTTTCATATAATTTGCCCATCTTTTAAGTACTTCTGTTTTATGTACCTGCTGATGTATTTTTTTAAAATGTCTATTTTGATCACCCACCTCCAACCCCGTTCATGGCAATCTACTTAATTAGAACTAACAAAACTAAAATATAAAACTAAATTAATAAAAATAAAAATTTCGTTTCTTGTATACCCAGCACCTATCCATCTTGCTGCTACTCCTAGAATATCTACATTTAAATGCTTCTGCCTCTAATATTAAGTATATATATATATATTCATTAATTCATTCATTCCTTTTCCTTTTGCGCTGAAGTTAGCGCACAGGGCAGAGGTCAGATCTCTCCAATTCTGTCTGTTCAAAGCTATTCTGTGTAGTTCTTGAATAGTATGACTATTGGTTGTTTTACTTTCTCTAAGTATTGTTCTTCTGAGTGTTTCTTTTGGTCTACCCCTTGCTCTTTTGCCTGTAGGTATCCATTCAAGAGATTGGTGGTGTATTCTGTTGGTGTCTGCGCGTAGGACATGACCGATGTAGGACCAACGGCGTTTTCTGATAACATCTGTGATGAAATTTTGATGTGTCTCTTCTCTGATTTTATCATTCGATTTGAATTCACTCCAATGGGTGTTAGTTATCCTACGAAGACATTTGTTCTCGAAACGCAGTAATTTCTTTTCTGAAGATAAAGAGCTTTTCTATCATTCATATGATAGCACCGGAATAACGCAGGAATTAAATAAGCGCATTTTCGTGCGTGTGCTAATTGACTTTAACTTCCAGATATTAGACAGTCTGTTAAATGCATTTGATGCTAGGGCAATGCGAGTTGTAATTTCTGGCATGACATCACCGTCGAGTGTTAATTTGCTTCCTAGATAGGAGAATTTCTGTAATTTTTCAAGTTGTTGTACATTTAAAGTAATTTCGTTAGGTGAATTGGTGAAGTCCATAATTTTTGTTTTTGCTGAATTGATTTGGAGACCTAATGTCCTGCAATGAGTTTTAATCTATCAGTTTTTGTTTGTGCATCTTGATGGTTTTCACTCAATAGTTCAAGATCATCGGCAAAAGGAATGTCGCTATTTTTTAATATATATAAGTAATTTCTATGTCTATTATAAGTATTATGTACACAATATCTGTGTTTGCGTAATAAGACATTTAAGGAACGAAAAAATGTTGATAACCTATCTAAATGGGACCCGCTCACGTGGACCCCCATTTATATCTCGTACACCTCCAACTTGTTTTTCTCGGTGACATAGACCTCCTACAAGTCAAAATTGATCCCTGTGGGTCAAAATATTAAATTTTGAGAAATACTGTTCTAGAGTGATTAAAGCTGCAGTTCACAAATGTTTTAGTACCGGCGGCGACCCCAGGTGCCCTATCTTTTTTTTGTTTTGTTTTTGGTAGCGATATCTTATCTGAATTAATTTTAATTCCAGGTAAATACCTGAAACATCATTAATGAAACAGGGCAGATCTATAATGCCAGAAATAGCTGAAGGTAATCCTGTATGTTGCCGCTACTCGAAATGGGAGCAAGAAATAGCAAAAATTATATTCATCGCATGTCGTAAAAGGCGACTAAGGAGATTTTGAGGGTGGAGTTTGATGTCATATCGCAAGTGTCAAAGTGAAGCAGAAGCCGCGCTGGAATAAGAAGTGTCTCAGAGACATAAGGAAGGGTGAAGTTGTGGGACAACCGTACCTCCTGCTGACCACTGAATTCATGGAGGATACTCACCTGCCCGTATAGACTTCTGAGCATATAAAACTGATCGCAAAAGAAGACATGCCCATATTTTCGTATTACAGCAAAGCTGTAAACCATGACGCAACACATTACTTTCTCTGAACTACATCTTGCTAATCTGTAGAAGTCTGAGAACGAAGAAAAAAAAGGAGCTGATGGGAATAAAGAAGAACACATATATTTCTGAAGATGAACCTAGTGTACAGGGTTGGCAGATATGGTTGGTGGAAAAAGTCAAAAAATGCCCATACCCCCAAAAAAGTGTGTACAAAAACTAATGAAAGCAAAACGTAATTGCATTTAGTGATATGTAATTCTTGTATAATTTAAAGCTCAAATTGTAATAACTGCATCTTGTAAATAAAGATATTTTCTACGTCTTTGTTGTCTTGTGGCATTTGCTAGAGAAACACTTCTACCAACATTACTTGCTAGCATGACTGGATTTTCATATTTAAAAAAGGAATACCAACAATAGATACATCTTCATTTTGGCCAAAAATGTGACAAATTTGATCATAAAATGACTGATACGGAAACATTGTTAGTCAAATTTGGCTGAACGTCCCAGCAAAGGTTGGAGAAAAGAGAGATGGGAAATCGAGATTGGTGAAGATACAGGAAATGAAGTTCGCAGATTAGGGAAGATAGACATAATGGATCAGAGCTAGACTTTCACAGTTGAAGCTAACATAGATAAAAATAGATATCTATCAACATTCTGGCACAAATAATGTGAATGTGGGGAAAAATTACATTTCCATACGAACTGGAAACACAATTGCTTTACACTATACAGTACGTTCGTGGTTTTTGCTATGCGTAACGGGACCCTTGTAGTTAGACAACAAAAATAGTTGGTTGAATACAAAGAACATATAGTTCCATAGGGACTAGAGCTCATTTGGTTACTTTTGGTACACACACAAATAAAAGACAACAAAAAACCAATAGACGAAAAGTGAATACACTCAGTGACGGAACGCTAAAAACACTTTAGCGAATGGCTAAAAACACACAAAACCAATTGTCAGTCAAAATTTTGTTGTGAACATGGTAAATCTTCATTTGGTAAGATATTGCGTTACGAGCCACAGCAGTCCACATTGGTTATATCATGTCCTGTGACAAAAGAAATGTGTGCTATCAAAGTTTGTAAAAAACGTATTCAGTCGTATTGTATGATCAGTAGACCTGAGAAGCAGTTAGGGGTCGTTACACAATGCGTCATGTGTAGAGAAATAAACTCACTGAAATTGGTTAGTCAAGCCATCATTTGTAGAGTGCACCTATAACTATTTCGTGGTTCTCATTTGAGGTCCGTGTACTGATTTTCGTGAAGTGAGCAATTCATTTGCTTTATGTTCATGTGAGAGTTCAAAATGGTGCATATAAGCATTGTCCATAAGTGTATATTTCTGAGTACCTGTTACCTTTGCAATTTGTGCTGCGTGCATCATACGACGGTGTGAGCAGTTGCAAATCAGCATGCGCAGTGTAGATCACGTCTGATAATTGTTTGTTCATTTCTTTCTTTCTGTACGATATGTTGCGATGACTTTGCTGAAAGACGCACATATATTTATTGTCAATCTTGATTGCCCATAATGTAAATAATCATCATCAGGTGCCATGCCGGCTGGCGTAGTCGGTCATGGCTCTCCACAGCTCTCGGTCACCAGTATTATGTATCAAGCTCACTGTTGTTTCCCTGCCGTGCTAGGTTTTCTTATCAAACTGTCGAATATTTTCTCACGTTATCACCCTCTGTCTCTATTGCTGTCAATCTTGCTTGTTGTGACTGTTCTCTAATCCTAGTTGTTTCATGAAGTGGCCCCCAAAAAAAGAAAATTGTCTATTTCTTATATTATTGATTAAGTTCCGTTTCGTATTTTCCTCTTTCAACACCTCCACTTTAGTTTTTCTGGCAGTCCATGATATTCTCAGCATTCTTCTATAGAACCACATCTCTGTTGCCTCTAATTTCCCACTATCCAGTTTGTTCATTGTCCAATACTCGCGCCCATATGTTAGTATAGGAGTTATATAACACTGCAGGACTCTTTTTCTCACCTCTAATGACAGGGTCATATTACACAATATATTTTTCATTTTTCTGAATGTTGTTTTTGCCTTCCCTATTCTGCTTCTTTTTTCTGTTGAACATCTTCCATTTGCTGTTATCGTTGTGCCTACATATTTGAATTGGTGGACCTGTTGTAATACTATATCATTCACTTCAATCTTGCAAGGTGTGGTATTTTGTTTCATTGAAATAACTATTACTTCTGTTATCTTTATATTTATGAAGAGGCTTTTCTCTTTACTTTCTGTGACTACTACATTAATTAAATCTTGAAGGTCTTCCTGACTTTTTGCAATCTGAACAGTGTCATCCGCATATCAAATTATTTATGTTATGTCCTCCCACTGATATTCCAGGGATGTCAACTATTGCACGCATTATGTTTTCATTGTATAAAGAGTACATGTCTGGTGAAAGTATACATCCCTGTCTAACTCCTTGTTAAAATTGGTAAAATTGATTTCCTACTCTTATTGCTGCTGTTTGCAGTGCATGTTCGTGATGATTCTTTATCAAATGCATTCGTGTAGTCTATAAAACAGAGGTAGAGATCTGTTTTTACCTCTATAGACCTCTCAATTAGTGTTCTCAAAATATATATAGCATTTTTGGTACATTTGATTTCTACGAAGCCACATGGTTCTGAACTTATTTCTGTTTGTATTTTGTTATTTGACTATTGAGGCTGATTGTACGATGTTCTTCACATTCGGTGGTCCCTGGTTTCTTAGGTAAGGCTATAAATATGGACCTCATTAAGTCATCGGGGTGTGTCCACTATTATATATGTCATTCAGCAATTTTGTAATTATTTGAACTCCAAGGTCACTTAAAGTTGCTAATTCCTCTAATGTGATATTTTCTGGTCCTGGGGCTTTGCCAAATTTCATGTCTTAGGGCCTCCATTACTTCTGTTGCGAGTATTGATGGACCCTCGCCGTTATCTAGTATGTGTATCTTGGGTCTATTGTCATCATAAAAATCTTTGATATATTCTGACCATCTCTGTACTATGTGATCTTTTCCCATTAACACCTGCCCTGTCTTAAATTTTAGACACCCTGTAACTTTTTGCGTTCTTTTTCCTGTTATCACCTCAGTTTGTTTATGTAGTAATGTTGTGCCTTGCTTGTAATGTGATTCTATTTTCATGCATTTCTTGTTCAGCCAGCTTTTATTTTGCTATTTTGCATTTCTCTCTTATCTCTTTATGTTTTTTCTGGTACTCCTCTATTTTGTGTTCATTTTTCTTCTGGTGCTCATCAATTCTAATATTTTTTCAGTCATCAATTTTTGTTTTGATGTATGTTTTACTTTTGGTATTATCTCTATAGATGTTTGGTTTATCGAATGTTTCAGCATGTTCCATTGATCTTCAATACTCTAATCTTTGCAATGGCATTGCATCTATTCTGTACAATTATGTTGTATCTTTCTTTAATGTCAGTATCTTATTTCAATAATGCTAAATCTAATTTCATATTTCTTGGTGATCTCTTGATCTTCTTTAATCTTATACAAAATTTCCCTACCAATAGTATATGATCACTGTTGTAGTCAGCACATGGCCATGTTTTCATAGATCTAATATTCAAATAATACGGCGAAACAATCGCTTTTTTCAACTCCAGCGAAGAACCCATATAGGTTGGTGACTTAATCGATGCAATGCCAATGTGTACAACATTCACTCCCCAATAATAGTCTGAAAGGAAGCCTTCAACAAATCACTTGATACTATCTTGATAAAAACCTGCTATTCATTCCGTGTATTTCTTTTACTGTAAAACGAAATGTTAACCCTTGTTTTACTTATATTTATGTGCCAAATAATAGTTCCGCATAGTAGAGGTCATTTCTAAAAGAATATATTGGTCGGACATATATTGACTAGCCGGAAGTGCTTGGATTGTGCTTGAGTGACCGGACGTAGATCTAATGTATCTCACGCGTAAAGTTTCCAAATAAGTGGTGGAGCTCGCTTCTGAGTCAGGAAATGCGAGTCAGTGAATAACATAAACCAACGATCGCATAGCGAGTAAGTGCTTCAACTAGTGGCTCATTGAGTGAGGAATAATTGTGCACTAGGGCGAGAAACGGAGTAAAAATTAGTGAGGGCTTTAAGACTGATTTTGGGTAATGGAATGTGCGAGTTGATGAAACGTGCATTAAAATGAAAAGAATGAAAATCTGAGTTGGAAACCAAGTGACGATGTAAATTGTGCGACAATCACTCTGTAAGACATGTTGATATGTGCACGAAAATCCTTAGATGCAATTAGGTTTTGTTTTGCAGATCTCGTCCACTGGTTCAGCCATTTATCTTGTGTTTAAGACGTTGAGGATTCGATATCCGGCCATAACGTCCTGTTTTCGCGTATGTTTCTGAGATCCTTGGAAATTATTGTTTGAAGCTAGGTATAGCTACGTGATTACAGGCTTTCGAGTACAAATTCTACGAATTTCTTATAGGGAACATAAGATCAATTTGTACGTAAGAAATAACGTAGAGATGAATGCAGGTGTACATCCATTGCTTTCAATAGTGAAACGACGAAAACTAGCATGGTTTGGACATGTATGCAGACATGATTCTTTGTCAAAAATAATACTGCAGGAAAATGTAGAAGGGGCGTAAGCAGAGGAGGGCAAATAAAGGCATGGCCACATCAAGGAATGGACAGGACAAGATATTTCCACACTCATCCGCATCGCTGATGTTAGAATTCGCTGTGTGCTGAAACATCCAATGTGGTACCCCTACGACCCTGGAGAGTTACGGGTTTATTGATTGATTGATTGATAGCTACGTGCTGTGAGTGGTACTCGTTGCAGGCTCCGTTATAACCAATTTAGACATAAAATCTACAAGCAAATCACGCCATTTTACGATATATTTGCGATTATTTCCGTGAATTTCATTGGTCGGTGTTGGTGGTCGCTACAGAGTATATAAATAGTGACTAACGAAACCACAGCAATAATCGAAACCTGACATTAAAATCGTTTTTTTTTATTCCGCTGGTAGGTCTTATATTGGCTATTCGTCATAGCTTCTTGTTTTTCTGTTGAGAACAGCGCACATATGGAGAAACTCGAGTAGAATGAAGTGCGTCTCTGAATACAACGATATTCTGCTGGTTTGCCACCACACGGTAATTCTTGTAAACAAACATTGCTAAGAGTTCCATAACAGTATATGCTTATAGCCTACATTGTCTTGGAGTACTCGTGCCAAATGGCTATGGTCATTATATCTGAGACCGTCACAATAGATGACCTGTTGGCTAATGGGAAAACAGCCGTCTTTAATAACTTTAGAATTTTCCCATGTGTTCCATTTGTCACTCTGATTATACTTTCTGTCGATTGCCATTAAAAACCATGGGAAAAGTCAGAAGCATCATTTTAGAAGGTTGTTTTCCGATTATCCAACAGGACTTATTTCCGACGGTGATGTTATAACAACCCCTTTGACAAGTTCTTTATAGTTCAAAAACATAGAAAAGTCTTAGTGATGCAAATGTGTTTGTAACTGTTATCAGGACATGGGACATTTTATAATATATCTTTGTAGATATCCCACTAATACAGTTAATCCACAGTGCCTTTTAGGTATTTTATTATAAAAAAGTAGTGTTTGTATGTTAGTATCATTATAATTTCACTTCAATCAATACATATTGCTGGTGCGATCTCTTTCTTTCACATGGATGTCTGAGAAACAGTGCATAATTTTATCAATGTAGCTACGGCGCAGTCGTTAATGTTGTCATGTTTTCAGATTGTGTCTCATTTACACCAATTTGCTTAATTGACCTCTTCATTTGTTTGTCAGTGGTATTTCGGCGTATTGTTATAGATTACTGAACTGTTAAGGATTCAATAAAGTGCAATGCTTGCATATGTGTGCTTCGAGTTTATCATTAATCTCAGATACAACTATGCTCTTGAACCGCTCCTACCTAATATCAGTGTGAACTTTAAATTGTTTTCTGGTGTACATGCAGGATACACCTTTAGATACAAGGATATACTAAGGTTTTTGCTACGACGTCTTTATTCGTTTGTATTTGTTGTTTTCCAGATCTGTATACTATATAAAATTGCTGCCGCATGTAGTCTCCAAGTGATTTTTGTTGCTCCGTTATGTGTTTATTAGATCCTTTCGTGTTAAGGACCTTCTGGTCGAAACGTCAATCTTGTGTATAATTCAACTTTAAACTGTTATTTATTTATTTCTATATTTTTTCGAATATTTACTTACCACTAGTCTAAGTAGAAAATGTATACTATAAGGGAACTCTAAGCAGTGTTTGTTTACAATCGACTGTTATGGTGACGTGGTAAATCCCTTAGTACATTCTTGTAGGCGAGACTTGGAAGAGGGTAATGAAGGTTTGCTATTCACTGGAATAACACATAATAATACACACAAATTGATGTTTCCACCAAAAGGCCTTTATCAAGAATACATTCATAACAAAACGACGAATAAGAGCGACACTATTGACATTCACATGGCAGAGCTAAATATAGATCTAAACCGGAAGAGATAAAACGAAGGTCAGTGATGAAGCAACACAAACAGAAACGTCAAAAACGGTCCTTATCAAGAAAGGAATGAAAAAACAAAGAAGAGAACATTTTTTATCTATACTAGTTAAAATTGCCTCAAGGACTCTATATCCAGTTTGACAAGTCTTCACCAGTATAACACAGTACTAACACAAATGACAATAGTACTGTTCTTACTCTTGGCATTTGTGTGTCAACGTTATCTTGATAACGGCCTTTTGGTCGAAAGGCAGATTTGTGTATGTTATTATGTGTGTTTTCAGCGATTAGCAAAACCTCATAACCCTGTTTCGTATCGCTTGTTGGATTTAAGTTTTTCCGCAGTGAGTACATATTATCCTACATTCTTGTATATAGGAATTACATTAGGCAGACCATGTAAAAGATGGATCACAGAAATCAAAGAAGCCACAGGAACAAGCTTGCAAACAGCGCACAAGAAGGCCATCTCCAGAGAACTCTTCCACCCCTGACGCTGCAAGGCAAACAAGGGACACAGCGTATAGATAGATAGATAGATTAAGCAGTGTTGCTGGGGGCTTGAAAACACAGCGTGATTGAATCAACGGATAATGAAAATAATGAATGAATGCAAGTTTGCATCAAATATTGATTTAAATAATAGTTTATTGCTTGAAATTTGTAGGTTAATGAGTTCCAGTGCTAATATATCCACATATTCCTGAATGATAAGTAATATGTTTCATTCAGAGAAGCTTGGTTTCCATCTTCCTACCCCCTCTCCTCCGCCAAAGATTTGTCAGCCCGTCATACATCATTCACTGGGTGTATACTTTTGTATGTAGTTGCGAGGTAGTTCGGTGATAGTTTTATGGAATTTTACATTAATTAATTAATTCGTATTACAGCTGAGACAACTTTATTTCTGTGTGTTTGTTATTTATGTTTATTCTTTCTTCTTCTGCGTTCGTCCTCAAATCCTGCAGATTAGCAGGGTGTAGTCCGGAGAACGGAATACGTTGTGTCATGGTTTACAGAATTGCTGCGATATCTGCGTCTTTCGGCCTGACACATACAACTTTAGCATGGCTTTGGGTCACTGACCCTACATGGGATGGGACAGCCAACTCCATCCCATAACCTCCTTAGTCGCCGTTTACCACATGCGTTGAAGGTAAAAAGTGTTGCTATTCTTTGCTCTTCTTTCGGGCCCCGGCAACACACGGGCGATTATGTTTATAAGTAGACCTAATGGTCCTTGTAGTGCGAATGCCAGATGCTACGTACTTGTGTTAAATGTATGTGGTTCTCGAGGAATTTACATACATGTCCAGTGTGTACGTTATTGTCTGTGTCTTGATAGATTTATCATAATCATAGTAACTTGACAATATATATGTTGGATGTTTTCACTAAAATCACATTCTGTTTTAGTGATGCGGATTAGGCGAATTCGTAAAATGTGTTGACTGAAGTTGCAAGGTAAGTCGGTGTCAGCTAAACGGATATGGTTCAAATCTTGTGTGCTACTCACTAATTAACAGGTTCAGTTCCCATGTTCAGTTCAGTTGTATGCGTTAAGTCGAATCTTCATTAACAAGCTGAAACTAAATACAATATCTTTCTAAGTTAGAGTGGGGTAGATTTATAATTCTATCCGTCTGCTTTACTAATGCGTTGTAGTTGACACCTTTGTATGTGCAGGCATGAATTATGTACTGTTTTCCCCAGTATCTTCCATGCACAGATATAAATAAAACTCTGTTATAATTACATCAGGCTCGTAGAGGATTATTTCAGAAATGATCCACGCATATGTCTTTCATCAGTGCTTACTTCATACATCCGGTTCTGTGCTATTCGTGTAAGTTAATAAAGTGCCTTGCGTTAATGGCATCGTCTTCTATGCCTACGCTCTCATACTTTAGTGGTTAGCAGGATGTGATCCGGATTGCGAAATGCGTGGTGTATAAGTTTACAGCTTGTCTGCTCAACACATGCGCCTTTCTGCCTGAGACACGACTTTAGCATGACTTCTGGGTCACTTTACCATATATAGGAGTCAGCCAACAGCAGCCCCAAAATCTCCTCAGCCGCCTCGTGTGACATGCATGGTAGGTGATGGCGTTACTTTTGGGGCTGAAAACACACAAGCGGTTAACGGCCACGGAAAGGTTATTCTCGTGGTTCGTGTATAGCTTTTGTTTTTGTGTGTTTAAATCCCCATTACTGATGAACGATGAAGTTCTTATTTCTTAAGTGCAGTTTTCCTTTGGTGCGTTATTTCATACCGAAGTCTCCAACACTCAGTAATATGGAATGTTTGAGACGAAGCCTTCATCTTAGGGCGGTCTATGTATTTATGTAGATGGCATGTTTCCATATTCTGTATTTAGACATCCAATCACATGAAATCCTACAACAATATGGCAGTATTTATGTTCGCATACTTTTGTACCACATCTTCTTCTTCAGCGTTCGCTCTCATATAACCACAACGAATATAACGTGTGATTTACGAGGGGGAGCGTGAATTACGTTGTTCTGCAGATTCCACAGTAAAACTCTTATTTGCACCTCGGTTGGCCACTCTGTGGTCTGGACGTCCGAGGTCCAGCACATCCGTTTTCGTCAGTCCTTTATTTCGGTCCCTAATCCGTGACAGCCTATTTGTACCACAGATTCGTTATTTTTTAATATATGTTAATCCTCGAAAGTTGAGGTAGCGCGATTACCTGAATCACAATCTCCAATTATGTTTTACACCTATAAGCTCCAATAAAACCAAATTGGACTAACTTCAGCCATGGCCGTTTGGAATATAAGACCTACTGACTAATAGGAAATAAGCCTACCTAAAGATTCTGTTGACTATTACCGTGATTTTCATTTGGGACTATTATTATACTTTGTGTGGCAGCCAATGTAAATCAATGAAATAGTAACATGTGTCGTTTTTAGAAGACTTTATATTCGCCATTAGGTCTTATGTTGTCGAGAATCATGCCTCGCACAAATTTGCACTACTCTAGGGTCTTCTAGTCCAAGCCCAGCATCATTCAGCCGGTATCTGATGGTTTGATATGAAATTTGACGAGCTGCTGGCATTGACTGGATTGAGAAGGGCGCAGAAGCAAATTGATTCCTGAGGTGACAGCTGTATGAAGCAGTCTTCGGCAGAAATTGTGAACCTGGTTTTCCAACGCGACCAGGCTGCCATTGAGCTAGTTTGTTGAAATCATCTCCACGGCAACTAATGATGCTTCTAACCACATTCAGTTGTCTGGCCACTACACTTTGTGATTGTCTAGTCTGTAAACATCATATGATGATGTTGTTCTGTTGTTCTGTAATGAGATGAGCCATACTTGCGCATTGTATGTTCACCATAATTTATTCGAGAACCGTCAATCTTTTATAGGCATTCAATAATATGGTCAGATAGTTTTTTGTTCAGTAAGGTTCATGGAATTCTCATGTACCTGTCAGAGTTATTGCCAAAAATGTTTGTAAATATGAAAACCCTACAACACTCTATCTACACAATTACATGTTACCCTTCTCCGTAGGAGGATTCGTGGGAAATTGTATACCACTGGATTTTGAGCCTTCTGGGCATGAAAGATATTGTAGATATCTTCTCATTGTACAGGTGTACATTAGCTTTATTGCTTGTAATTCATGTGGATCGAAACAACAAACATGCATAGTATACCAGGTGTCTACACATAGTATTTTTTGTGTGTTTGGTATATGACAGTAACATTTTACTACGTTCCTGATTACTTTTAAGAAATCTAGGTTATATGGTTGACCAGGCTTGCCGTTAGTTGTCCTGCACTCCTGACTCTCTTTATTATAAAATAGAGATCACACATATAAAAATTATTTCTATCCACGTTGACTGACCGAGTCTGTCACAGTTCATCGCTTCAGCCACATCAACAATGAACTCTCCATTTTTAACCCAGGTTGTTGTATGTGTATTAAAATTAATTTATCAACTACTTTCAACAGCGATGACCCGTTAACAGAACGACAGCTCATTACAAATTATATTAAATCGTCCATTAGAGCACGTCAAACTTGTGGGCAGTTTAAATTCACATTTCGCTGACAGCACCATTGGCAGTACTAAAGACAAAATAGCAGTCGCTGGAGCGACGGAGTGCGTGCTGTGAGGTCGACATCTGTTCCGTTAGAAATAAGCCCGCATTCTCGTCGAATTAAAGAACGTCTCGCCGAGGAGGATCTTCTAAGGGAAGGGCAGGGAAGAGAGGAGTAATTTGGAAACTAGACCGACTCAGACTGAATAATCTAAAAATCTTAACATTGGGTATTGGAATTGTTCTTGCACTTTTCAGCGCGGCCCGGAACTGGAACGGTTAGCATACAATTTCGATCTAATGCTTCTGCAAGAGACACAAGCAATTATCATTTCAAGGCTTAGTGAACTGTGTTAATCCGACAAACCCCGTGCATGACGGTGAAGTGATTCATGTACAAGGTGGCTTGCCACACTGTCTGCTCGACCTGACATCTTGGTAAAGTGGAGACAGGAAGTTGCAGATATTCTGAACTGTTCCCAGGTCAAGCCTGGAGACTGGAATTTTCTCAATGAGTTGGAAGATCTCCCAGGAGATTTTCTATTAGTGTGATAATTCAATTCTCAAAATATATCCTGGGGAAACCCAAACAACAACACACAAGGAATGACACTATGCAAGGCCCTGCTAGTGACTGATCTCACTATTCTTAATTGTGACAGAATGACCGGGTTAGCTACCAAAGAGCCAGATTCAAACATTGATTCTTGCACTAGTGTCGTGTCATGGTGAAATGGAAACAACGTTGGTGGCACTGATTTACCATGGTAGTTACCACATGCTCGTAACAATCATAAAAGGGCAGAACAGTAGAAATAACAAGATAGAACATGCCTTTAAATATAGACGCAACGAGGTGTCGATCTTGAGCAAGCTGCGACAAATGGCATGGCAAAGAAATACAGTGAGGTCGAACATACGATAACTCCTATGGTGGACTGAAGAGATAAGAGTCTGCATTGGTAAAGAAGAAGCAAAGCGTCAGGGAGTGGCCACAAAGAGGCGACAGACACAAATCACCATGGAAAGTAAAAACGAGTCAGAGATTACTATGAAGATGACCACTGAAACCATTAAACAAATCGTAAATGAAGAACGATGGGATAATTTTGCACAAGATGTTGCAGCCGACAGTGCCCTATACACATTTTGGAAATTACACAAGACAATTAATCGAAAAACTGACACAAAATTAAACGTGTGCTTGAAGGACTAGTCGGGGCTTATACTAACCACAGATGAGCAGAACGGCATCCCTGTGTTCGGCAGATACATCAAACAATCAGATCAGAACAGTATTGATGAGCGTAAGACTATTGTGGGCACTTTAACAGCATCGCTGGTAACAAGCGATGTAGCTGATGAGGAACTAGTCTCGTTAGAGACTATAAAGAAAAAATCAGATGGTGCACCAGGACCCGGAGGAATACGCTACAGCCTCCTGAAAGATATTACAGACAACCAGCTTAAAACAATTGTTGATGATTTCAACACAAGTCTGAAAACATGACGCGTACCAGAAGAGTGACTACACAGTTACCTTCTCCCCCTGGCAAAGCCACCAACGATATCAAGAGTTATCGTATCATCACCTTATGTTTACGGCAAGTTGCTGGAGAGAATAATCGCCAGAAGACTGGCCTTCGCTTTTGAAAATAGAAGCTTACTTTCTGACACTCAAGGTGCATACAGACCGGGAAGAGACACGACCACAAATGTGGCAATCCTCGCCTATGACATCTACAAAGACTTTCAGGCAAAGAAGGAAACAGTGGTCGCCACAATTGACCTAGAAGATGCTACAACATATTCAGCTTCGGCCAGTTGATACATTTGATAAGTGAACTTAGCACCGACTCGTGGATAATTCTATGAATAGCTATGGTGCTAATGTCCTGTTGCTCTGAGATTGGGACCCTGGACATCAGAGATCAGAACTATTGCCACAGGGATCGCCACTATTACCTGTACCCCTTAACCTCTGCACATATAAAATAGCGCAGCTTCAGGAGATAGATCCGGCAGGATACTAGCATATGCGGGCGGTCTCTTGCTGCACAAGCACGGCAGAAACAAAAGAGACATGATTGATGGCATCCAGAGTAATCTAGAACATTTGTCGCTCTGGTGCACTGACTACAAGGCAGTCATCGATTCTACCAAGGCAAAGATTGTCTGGTTCTCGCTGAACAACAACAGTCATAGACACAGTACCAGCAGCCACCTGCATAAACATTAGCATTGACAGAGAGCAGACTATGAAATCTTTCCCAAAACATGTGGACAATGTCATTCAGAAAGATAGGAAGGGTGTCAGTGCAATCAAAATCATGGCATCTGCAGAGATTCCGCAAATAACCAACGAACCATTTTTTCGATTAAGCAGGCAGTGGTATTATCTATGGATTATGGTTTATAATAATCTCTGGTTGAACTATGGTTTAGGTTTACTTACACTGTCGCAAACACAGGTGGATAGACTGGAGATAATTCAAAACGAGGCCATGAGAGCCGTCCTAGGATGCACTAGAGATTCACCTATCGCGGCCATTAGGTTTCTCTTAGACCTACCGAACAGCAAATCAAGACATAAAATAGCTCAGGTTAAAGAACGCTTCAAGGTCGCCAATAATGATCATCACCTCTTACACCAATCACTACACAACACAAAGGGAAGGCGTATCAAGAGAGGATGGTCTTAGATGGCTGAAGATGCCCTACTCAGAGTTTGTGAGCTGGAGGAAGTGGCAAGAGGCTGTGAATGGGTGACATTTGGTAAAGATAGAAAGTTATTGACAACAGTTGTGATACAGATGGGAAGAGAGTGCCGCGACTGGGCTGCCAACAGAACAGAGGGAGTGATCCAAGAGCTTACACTGCAGCATTCCTAATCACTAATTAAGAATCAACAGTTGATGTGCACTGATTTAAATTGAAAGTGAAACGACATCATTTAAATTATATTTAGTGCCAATCTCTTTGTGACGTCAGTGCACAATTATTTTATAGATACCCTATATTTATTCTAGCATCCATCTTTTATTTTTTGATGCAATTCGTGCTCATGTTGTAGCATGTTAAATATATTTCTTTTTGTTCATACACATAACCATGCCACTAAAAGTTATTTCTAGCTGATGATGTAATATTATCTTGAATAGAGTACCTCGGCAATACATTCCAGTAGATTATTCAGCATTCATTCTTCTAAAGTTGCGCTGTTTGACTTTTTCTGTGGTTTCATTGGTTACATTGTGTCGACAGCCGATGAAAATCACTGGAAAAATCAAATAACGTCACTTTATAAGGGTGATTTCGATTAGTATACAGGGCTGTATTGTCGAGGGACTCACTTGAATTCTCTCTTCCATGAGTCACCGATTTATTTTCTCCTGATTCTGTTTCAGATAATTGTACCGCTTCTGGGCAAGTACAACTCATGTGTATGGTAATCTTGGCCAAGTTAAAGCTAGAGGAATGGCTATATTATTCATGACATTCATCAGACCATTGTTATGAGTATCACACTTCAGCAGGAAACAATGATGTTGATGAAAACACAATGTGATGTTCGTTGTTCCCTTGTAATCGTCATTTGACCGTATCTGATGTTCAATCGTTCTGACTGCATCGCAAGGGTGCATAGTAGTGTGCATGTGCATGACAGCGAGTATGTTGGAAAAGACCATGTCTTTCTTGAAAATGACACCGGTTTACAGAATTCGCTTTTGGCCTTGTCTGGCATCCCTGCTGCTGATAATCGTGTTCCTTCAGATTCTTCATATGACTTTATTGTCTCGTTTGGAAGTAAAAGAGGCAAATCTAAAAGATAAGTCTGTTATAGGTCGTCAGCTACAAGGACGGATGTTGCACAATGTTGTGTCTGAAATGATAGATAGAGTTAAAAACTCTTATCGTCTAGATAAAAGCGGTACTTACCATGTTTTGGATAATTTTTTGACTTCAGAACATGTGATTCTAGGTAAACATGAGTATGATGTCAGTATTGTAACTCAGAGCTCTTCCAGTCACCTATTCAACCTCGTTGAGCTCGCACAGCGCTGGAATGGACCAATCTCTGTCTCTGTATTTACCTATGACGATGAATTCATCCATACAATCTTTAGTTTGGTTCGCTTTCATTTCTGCAACGATTATATCTATCGGCACGTCAGCTTTCATCTTGTTTACCCCATAAGTCGTACTCCCACGCAATTTGAGGGCCTTTCAGATATCAAATTGTCCTGTTCGGAACATATGGAACAAAAACTCGATAGTAACTCTCCCCCAGATGGTCCGAACTATGCAAATAGGGATTTAGATTATCCCAACAACTTACTTAGAAACCTTGCAATAAATTACGCCCAGACTCCATACATTTTTATGGTAGATATTGACCTGCTACCATCTTTAAATCTTAGGACAGAGTTTCAGAAGTTTATGTCTTCGAACAATGGATATGTTAAACAAACTAGTGGTCACAACAAAAATGATTCTGTGCTGACTCAACAATATTCATTGTCTGCGTTTGTCGTGCCTGCCTTCGAGATTCAGGAGTCCATTCAGATGCCTAACAACAAGGTCCAACTATTAGAGCTGTGGGGAAAAGGACTTATACGACCCTTCTATTGGGAGCTATGTCAGCAGTGCCAAAGGCAAACAAATTATGATATGTGGAAGGGGTTAGGGAAAGATGGACCAGTTCACATAGGGTATAGTGTGGAGAGGGAGACAATCTGGGAACCTTTCTATATTGCAAAGACGTCGGTTCCTCTGTACGACGAACGGTTTAAGCAGTATGGATATAATCGAATCAGTCAGGTAGGAAGCTATGATTCCGTTTTGTTTTATCTACGATCATTTATGTGCTGTGCTTCAAAAAAAAAATCTATGATTCTTCTCAATTTTCGGTTTTTATCTATTATTTTTCTCACTTTTCTGTTTTATCTAATATAATTCTTATCGAATATTCTTCATCTCATTTTCCGGTTTTTATCTAAAATGGTTCTCACTTTCACATTTTTATCTAATATTCTTCTCACTTTCCTGTTTTTAATCTAAAATTATGCTTCTAACTTTATGTTATTATCTGATTCTGACCATTTACCTGTTATTATATAGTATAATTCTTACACTTTTGCGTTATTATCCAAGTTATATCACTGTCATGTTCTTGTGTAATTTGATTTTTATCACTTTCCTATTCTTATCTAATATAATTCTTATCACTTTCCTGATCTTATCATGTATGGTTCTTCTCACGTTATGTTCATGTGGAATATGATTCTTCACACTTTTCTGTTTTGATCATTTCTGTTACTGTCCTGTTTTAATCTATCAGTGACACTCGACAATCAGATACTATCATTTCTCTCGCTGTGATATTCATATCTACTATGATGTTTCTCATTTGATTTGCATCTCTCGTGATAAATTTGCTTCTACATATCACATGTAACTAGTTATATGTTTAATAAATGTAATTGTGTCCTTTCAGACAAGGTATCCATGTGTGGATCTGAGAAACTCAATCACAATATATTGTGACGTTGTCATTCACAAACTATAATCCCATTTTCTCTTAAAACTCGATAAAATCGATTTCTGTGCACCCACTACATTCATATGTCGCTCAATTATTTCAGCTGTTTGTCATTGTAGCTCTGCCAGAAACTCTGAATTCATTACCCCATTCATGATTCAGAAGTCAGTTGTTCATTTTCATTTTTGGCGGGAAGTGAATCAGTCGTGTGGCATACAATTTCAGCTCACTCCCTCAGAACTATTTCGTAGGATGTTACGATCAGTAATTTACATGTGTGACGACAAACTTTCTGCTCTCAAGACTATATATCTACTGCATACTTTCTTCTGTCAGACTCTAGTACATACTTTCTGCTGTCACACTCTAGTACATACTTTATTATGTCATACTCTAGTACAGTGGTTCCCAACGTGAGGCCCACGCCCCACAGGGGGGAAATTTGATTGTTCCGGGAGACAATTCAGGAACGAATAATACAATTTTTTAATATTAATAAAATGTGTATATGTTACATAGGAGCATCAAAATTTTAGAAAGACTTAAGTGGGGCATGGTTAAAAAAAAGGTGGGAAACACTGCTCTAGTACATACTTTCGTATGTCAGACTAGTACATACTTTATTCTGTCATACTCTAGTACATACTTTATTATGTCATACTCTAGTACATACTTTATTCTGTCATACTCTAGTACATACTTTATTCTGTCATACTCTAGTACATACTTTATTCTGTCATACTCTAGTACATACTTTATTCTGTCAGACTGTAGTACTACTTTCTGCTGTCAGACTGTAGTACATAGGAACTGTCAATAAATTACGTCAACAATTAGGGGGCTAGGACGAAGATAATTATGTATATGTTTGAGTTTGACCAGCATGGGTTGACAAAAGGTGATAACATCTTTTTAAAAAAAAATATATATATAGTGGTGGCATATCCTATTCTGGATGTAGCCAGCAATTTAGCTGTGGTTATTCTTTAAGCAATATGAATACGTCTAGTAGTTTGTCATTGCTTTCTGAACTATCAGGATATACAATTGCCTACTCGGAATTTGAAGACGGTATCTTGGTCGTCAGTGACACGCTCTGTACTACCCCGCCACAGAGAAAGATATATTTATAAACACCATTTAAATAGTTTGAATTGAAATTTTTTTTAAAATTTATTGGAAACAATAAACAGTTTTTTTCCGAATGTTTGCTGCATTTTTTAAAAAGGAATTGGGGGTGGGTGTTAGCATTTTTTGACATAATTAAGCAGAATTGGGGATCCCTGAATTCTTAACATAGGGTAGGTGACGGTAAATGAAATTGTTGACTTAATTTATGGACAGCCCATACTTCATTCTGTCAGACTCTAGTACATATTTTCTGCTCTGCAGATTGTATACACTGTAGTAAATATTTAATAGCTTTTCAATGTACACGAATTTGCATTTTCAATGTATATTTAATGCAAACCACATCCCCTGCTATGCAAGCGAATATTACATAAATATGATCAAAAATCAATTATTCTCAACACTCCACAACAAACAGGAAGTTCTATAATTATCAAACGAAAGTGCACTTCATATGAAACACTCAAACTGTAATTTGCTAGAAAGCCAAATATAGCGCGAGAAACATACATTTTTCACAATAAATAATACACTTTAGCATGCTATTCACCAGTCTCTGTACATATTAGAAAGAAAGGATTTTGCAAACTAGACACACAAAGTGTGTGCACGAAACATCTACATCTATCACATGAAGCACTAATCTTTAGCACACAAAATCTGAAACTTAGGTACGCTAAACATCAAAACTCTAGCACAGTGTTTCCCAACGTGGGGCCCAGCCCCCACAGGATGGGGGGGGGGGGGGATTCGAACAAGTTGTAAAATAGGTTTCATTTAAGAAATAATTCAATTTTTGAATATACAAAAATATGTATATGTTACATAGGGGGGCATCATCATTTTATAAAGACCTAGGTGGGGCATGGTAAACAAAAAGGTTAGGAAACACTGCTTTAGCACCGTAACAGCAAAATTGAACATACTAAAAACACACATTTTATACTCTTCTTCAACTCGTCACAATTCTAGCCACCTCTAACTGTGGCACATTGGAACAGTCTCTCGTTAATTGTACAACCATGTGGAATCATCCATAAAGGTTTTTGGATTTTTTTCCTGTGATTCTCATTGATCACCTTGTGTCGTGTCTCTGGTTAATTATATAGTGCTTTGGACTCATGAGAATCATGTTCTAAAATTTAGCATTTGGTTTTTCCAATAATGTCATTGTTCACTTCGTGCATACATTTTTTTGACAACCAATGAAAATAAAGGCAGTCGTCAAACGTCAAATAGTGTCACATTTGAAGTACTTTGGAGTCCACATGACTATATAATTGGTGAATGACGCACCGGAGCTGAAGTTTTATCACATCCTTTCTTATCACCAAAAACTGGAACATGTTCTCTAACCACGAAGCACTAACACACAAACATGAAAACACTGCACACTACCAGACTCACCAACCTCGTGCTATTTAATCGTTATCACACTTTGGTAAACTAAGATGTTGACCGTTATTTAAGGTCAACTTAAACTACCCAAATCAACTATGTGTTGCCGAGGCCCGAAAGGGGAGCAAAGAATAGCAACATTGTTTACCTTCCATGTACGTCATATAAGGCGACTAAGGAGGTTATGGGATGGAGTTTGCTGTCTCATCCCATTTATGGTCAATGACCCAAAGCCATGATGAAGTCGGATGTGTCGGTCCAAAAGGCGCAGATATCGCAGCACTGCTGTAAACCATGACACAACGCAATCCGTTCTCTGGACTACATCCTACTAATCTGCAGGAGTTTGAGAACGAACGCAGAAGAAGAAGAAGAAACTACCCAAATAGAAATATACTGCATATGATGGAAGCAGTGCTTTCAATTGGTACATAATTGGTTAAAGATTCAGGAAAACTAACGTTTTAGGGTTAAAAGAACTTATTTTGGAACATTTCGTTGGAAATATGTTTTGTGCGAAAAAATTGTGAAGTATGAGGGACTGCCGTTTGGTTTCTATCTCAAATAAAAAAAACTAACATAGATAGCTTAATAAAATTTGCCACGGATCTTTAGATACTAGGATATACTGCTCAGGATTTACCACGTGGCTCTATCATGCTGTAAACAAACATTGCCGAAATGTACTTTCTATAGAATTATATATATATATATATATATATATATATTAAAGGCTGAATAGTTTCGAATGTCTCATGTGCATCCTCTACTTTGATACACAGTTGTGTACACACGTGATACGTAAGTATCTTATGGTATCGATATGGAATCACCGGAACATGGTGTCATGGGTCATATCGAATTGAGGAAAAAGATCAGGAATGAAATGCAGAAAACGGAGAAAATGATAACAGATATACAGTATGTACTCACTTCAGCAAAACTGAAATCCAAAAGACGAAATTTGGAACATGTCAATGAAGTGTTACTATTGTGTTACTATTACTGAAAACACACATAATAACGCTTACATATGCAAGTTTCGACCACGATGTCTTTATAAAGAACACATTCGCAGCAAAATACGACGAGTAAGAACAGCACTATTGACATTAACATTCACACGGCAGAGCTAACTATAGATATAACCCGGAAAGAGCAAAAACTAGAAGGTTAGAGGTGAAACAAAAGAAACAGAAAAGTGACAGAAATACAGGATATCATCCCAAACGGTTCAATCGTGCCAAATTAATATGTATACAAAAGGACATAATAACGGTTCTAAAGTGCATGTCGTGTCCGGTCATCTCAGAAACACAACTTAATGACCGTCACGTGAATATCATGGGGATTTCGATGGCCCGTGTCACTGAAGTAGTTAGCAACAGGAATACTGGTCTGGTTTTTGATACTATACAGATGTTCATATAATCGGTCTGCGATCCTTTTTTTTGGTACGTCATGGTGCAACGCTTGCAGATGATGGCATAGATGACATTACGAGATATACATGTGAAACTCTTTTCAGTGATGAAGGTGGCTCACGGGAATGTGGCTTGAGATGACTCGGGACCATTATATCCCTGAAGTTATTGTTACGTCTGCAAGAAACCAGAGGGGAGTCGCAGGACGTATCATAAGTCTTGGAATCCGACTGAAGAAAATGAAATTGTCGGAATAGGACATGACGGGCAGCAGAGATATAAAGGTGGAAGGTGAGAACAAACTTGAACCTGTCCGTGAAGGAAGACCTCCGAGTGTTCTTGAGAGTGTCCTAGCAGGAGACGCTGCAGACTCGAAACAGATCTGAAAATTCTGTGGTATAAGCGACAGCGGAAGAAACTCATCATCTCATGGACTTACTCGAGAAAGCCCTCTTTCCTACTACACAAACGCCACAGAAAACGTTGAGAGAATGGTAGAGAGTCATGACATGCAGAATGATGAGAAGAAGTGTAGAGGAGAAAGCTATGGACATCAGTCGGTTTGCAGTGTACCGATGTGCTATGACAGGACGGCTGGATGATGACAATATCGTTACAACTGAAAGTTGCATAAGGGCGCGATACTCCACTAGGGAGTTGTTGGAGCGTCTGATGCGGGTGAAGCGGAGACATTCGATGTCATGCTGGATCTGGTCACCGCATTAGTTAGGGAAGGTAATCACAGCAGGGAAGGGAACTGGCCACCCCACCTAATAGTTGCTTAGGCTTAGTACAAAAGATCTTGCATATACGACTCGTCATGCTATTGTGTAAATTGTGTGTTTTTTCTATACAATTATTGTGCGGTCACAAAATAAAAATTAGCTTTTAAACACGAAATTGTCCGTTAGATTTATTTCAGCTCCATCGAAAATAATATATTCTTCAACGTGCCTTAAGACGATTAAAAGTCGTCATTCATTGACATGTTCCATTTTAAGAAATTAATTACTGGATTGTATTTTGTTAGCTCGGGATCGAAGAACGTGCAGAATGCAACCTTCATATGATGTCTGTAGTCGTCTGTTGATGAATCTTAGCTCAGTTAAATTACAATTTTTAATTAACATTTTTACAAAGTCAGACTCATTCTCATTTATTAACTTTACTGATTTGGGATCGCGGATCTTGTGTGATTGTAAATTATAAAATAAAAGACTGAAGCTAAAATGTTGGACATTTACATCATAAATGTTCCCCGTATAAATGAGTTCGACCCCTTTCACCTATCTTGTTTCAGCAAATATATCTTATACAGTAGCTCCGGCGGAGTGTATTGTTTTTTTGTTTTTAAATCCGAAAATGAATACCTAAATGTGCTTCGCAAGAAAGTTCACTCACAGCTATTGTGACAACATTGAGTTCCTTCTTCGAGGAATATTTCTTGTTATGTGACTGAAATAATACCTGACAAAATGTGTGTACGCGAGTTTCTGTAGAATATGTTGTTTAAATGGGCCGATGACGTCATATTTTCCTGTCTTTTTTAAATATATGCGATAGGAACAATTCCACACAAAAAAACTATACCTGCTCTTACATCGACGACACGCATGCTTTCTATACGTTTTCACGTTAGCACGCACTGCGCACACCGATTAGGTTAATCCACGATCGTGCCAGTGTCAGTTCTGCCGACGGTGTCAGCCCGTATTCACATATTTTCACAGTCGATTATTGTTTTAGTGTTACATCCCTACTTATCAAATTATACGCATAATAATTATTACATGTTTTTTTTGCATCCCAAATTTGTTAACAACCATACACCCTTATATGTGGATAATGTGGATTACAGTTCATTAATGAATCGTGTATCACTAAAAAAGAGGCAGAGCTCTGCTAGACAACCTCAATATTGTACATAGGAAAAAAGTCTATGTATGTTACCTCAGCCACATCCTTTTACAGATGTCATGTGCACTAGTCACACACAGCACCAGCCATTTTCATTGATCCGTGTCTTTCATTGGTTACTCTGCATATACGTGTGTCGTTATCCAGTGGAAAGTCGTATCAGCCAAAATGAGTAAAGTTGTGTGTGACCAGCGCACATGAGGTAACCTGGAGAAGGATATTGATGAAGGATGATACTTAGACTGTTCTGTCAGTGCCGAATTCGGTACATATGTCCAGTTTAAGAGATATGATGATTCTTTGTGTCTTTTGCGATGTGATGATTCTTTGTGTATCTTTTGCTTGTTGTTTAGACTAATAGTAGTCACACCCTCTTTGGCGGTTGTTCTAGGAATAGTTTCTCTTTGTATTTCTTTTCTTTGCTTCAAATATCATAACTCTTAGAGACTTAAACAAACACAGAGACATAGGCTTATTATAAACTTTAGTACAATACACATAGAGACCATAAATAAATCAAGTGGTGTGTGTACGTACAGCAGCTACAACAGTAGAAAACATAGCGACTAGGAAACTGCAGTAAAACTGTACAGCACCGCATAGTAAGTAAATATTGTAAAAAAAATATATGAATTAAAGAGTTTCAACGTAAAACTGCTATTTAACCCTTTATATATATTATTTTGCAATATTTGATTACCACACACTAGAAAATAGTACAATGTGCATCAGGAATCTCTCCTACCTTGGTGGTGCACTCTAACAGATTGTATCCTATCAATCTCGTGAAGCTGCTCTCACTTATATCAATGCCGACCTCTTGCTCTCCTCCCCTCAATTCTACCTTCAAGTAAGATCTTCAACAAGGTAGCGTGACATTTAATATGTCCAAAATATTTGGTTAGGTTTTTTTTACCTTTACTAGTTATTTTTTATATGCAGTGTTTTAAGCACATCAGAACATCAGTGATAACTATCACACATGTGTCAACAGATAACATTTCTTATCAAACGAAAAACATAAGCTTTATTGATGTGTAGAGGTAATGTTGATAGACTTAAGTGTCCACCAAACAGGAGCCAGTTTAACCATTCACTCAAGCATCGCCGTAGTTATATGGCACGATATTTGGCTAACACCACTGATGAGTGTAGACATGTTCAAGATGACGATTCAAGTGTGCGGTTCAGTGGAAGATGCGCCTGAAGACTTCGCTTATGTTACACAGCAACTATGTTCTTTTAAATGTTGATGGGCGTATATATCTGAGACCGTCGGCAGTAAAAACCTCTGTACAGAAAGTAAACAAGACTTCATTCGTTACGTTCTTGATTGTTGTCGTGATTTTAGTTGGCCACTATTTATATACTTTGAGTCGCATGACAACAACAACAACCAAAAAAAAAAAAAAAAACCAGGGCCGATCAACGAAATTGACGGGAAAATATTTAAAAATCAGTCTTTCATGTCGTGTTTACTTTCTGTACACGTATTTACTGATTCACCTCTGAAGCTACTGGGAAAGATTGTTACTTCGCTGAAAGGACCATAATTTTTTAGAGAAACCATTGTCAACATTGTCGATTATTATTCTAATTTTATTTTAGTGGTGTTTTTTTTACGAGGGTAAGGGGCGAGAGTTGATTATTTAAAAAAAATTAGTACATCCGATAGAAATAACAGAGAAAGACGGGAGTAAGGCCAGTAACGAACTCACTTCATTGCTCTGACTTGAATGTGAGAAATGGAAGCTTCTCAACAGGTGCTGTCACTTAAATTGCCTCTTCTCGGTCGTACCAGATGTTCCCTCATAGGAATTCCGTCTCAGTCAGTTGTTACCACTAATGACCTTCGACCGATTCTCGCCCTCATCCACAGACACTTCTGTTTCTCGCTGGGTGGATTTTTAGAAACTACCATTTTGCCTGATTAGTGCTAAACGCAGAAGCCGCCTATGTGGACTAGACATATACAAAAATAGTTACGAGATTTTGCTCTTAAAAATTAAATCAATCATTTAACCGTAACATTGTGCCAATTCCTCATATTATCCGTATCCTCCCAGGCCTGGCAGTGTTCTGCTGAAGTTTTTATTTGTTCCAAATGTTTTATCTATTGATTGTGACTAGGAGATCACAGCCTATTTGTAGTTATGCACGCATTTTACATAAACGAATGTCAGTCAGTCGTGGCTATCTCAGGGCTAACACATTCAAATTTACTTGCCACAAGTATGTTCTTTTCCCTTCAAATTATCATAAAGGAAAGAATAATAATAATAATTTATCTATATATATATATATATATATATATATATTCATTCATTCATTTTCCTTTTGCGCTGAAGTTAGCGCAGAGGTCAGATCTCTCCAATTCTGTCTGTTCAAACCTATTCTGTGCAATTCTTGAATAGTATGAATATTGGTTGTTTTACTTTCTCTAAGTATTGTTCTTCTGAGTGTTTCTTTTGGTCTACCCATTGCTCTTTTGCCTGATATATATATATATATATATATATATATATATATATATATATATATATAAGCTGGGTAAGTTTATGAATGATCCTGTTGAATAGTATAGAAATCTCCACGGCTTGACCGATTCCAATTACATTTGGCACGTTGACTCAACGGGTCATATTCTTCCCCGTTCTCGATATGAGAAATCTTAAAAGTTGATAATTACTATCAAAAATCCATATCGATCGAGTATTGATGTAATAATCTCCCAGTGACATCATATTCTCTTGATCTTAAGCTTCATTGGTTACTACCTCACTGAATGGATATAATTAGTTAACCTTTTACTCTCACCGCTGCAGAAAGGTCAAATAAACAAATGGTGTGATTAGAACTTGCAATAATATTACACGGTATTAGCAGGTTCACTATTCTTTCTTCTTGCCTTTATATATATATCTATGAGGAAATCGTAGAAAACTGTTTACATTAACTTATCTATACGTTCTTAAAATAATATCTATCGATCTTCAAATTCTACGCTAAACATTGTTGTCATTACGTTCTGAAAAAAAAACAACGTCAAATGGCACACATGAGATTACGAAAAATATATAAAACTACAATTTTACACTGTCTTTGGTGTTCCGGAATAGCTCACATCGTACGAGCGCGAAGTATAGTAGAGATTGCGAAGGTCTGTGGGTGTTTGATCCTTGAGGTAATGGATTAAAAAAAAATTATGTTCTGAGTTAATATGTAGACAGTGAAACAAATCAGTCATCGCCAAAAATTAATACTCTTTGTGTTTTAAATCTCACTTCTAGTTGTATATGTATATTTCATTGACTTATGGCATGTCTAGAGATGATGTGGTCAGTATCAAGAATTTTTACTGTTTCACATATATTAATTATGTCAAATGTTCGCATCATTTAGGCGCATGTGATATACTGTGTTAAAGATGCGTTATCTTTGACTAATGGAATATCTCTAGTGTATTGATTTATCTGTTCGTGTTGTGCTCAAAGAGTTCGGTATCCGTATCCTGCTGGCGACTTCTTGTTTACAAAGCTTACAACTTGCTTTTTTCGGTGATCCCTGTTGATTATTAGGTGTCTTTCCATCTGAACTAACACGAATTAGATGGATGTTCGATTACATAGTAAGTTGTGCCGTTTACGCAGCACTGATTTTTGCTACTGAACTTTTAAGTGTGGTATATTCTTCTGCGTTACATACTCATGAAGATTAGCAGGATGTAGTCCAAAGAACGATATGTGTTGTGTCATAGTTTGTGGCTTCTCTGAGATATATGTTCCTTTAGACCGCATATACCCAACTTAATAATTGTCTATGAGTCACTTTGACCATCTCTGATGAGACCGCCAAGCCCACTCACAGAAACGAGTGGGTGAACTATCAATGAAAAGTTCGCAAGTTCGTGAGAATTAGTGACTATTTCGCATAAAGCAGTTGTAGATTTAAAACTAAACGTTGCGTTCTGCGTTGGTTCTCAAACACCTGTAAATTAACAGGATGTAGACTGGAGATCGGAATGCGTTATATCATGGTTTACAGCTTGGCTGAGATATCTGCGTCTTTCTGCCTATCACACCCGACTTCAGCATGGTTTCTGAGTAATTTTGCTATCTATGTGATGGGCAGGAAACTCCACTCCAAAAACCTCCTTCACGATGTGCATGACAGGTAACAGAGTCAGAGTAAGATTCGGTCCCCGCAATATATCGACGAAAACTATCGTTTAAAACTAGTGAAACAAACGTTAGTTTGTCTTGAATTGAGTCACGGATTGAGAATCGTGTAAAGAACTAGGCTCATCTGCAACATTAGATGTTAAAGGAATTTAATGAAACATAGCTTTCTAAATATAAATTGTTAATAGAAATATATTTTCCTATAATCCCATATATCAGTTAGTCGTTGGATCATCGTCACTGCACTCCGGACAAGTCTACAGGTGCCCAGAATTCTCATTGAGTGTATCCGCCATTACACATTGACTGACAGTTCCCAGTACGCTGTTGATTGACCATCATTCTTCCTCGCCCACGAAACCGCCTCATTTCTATATATCATATAAGATCTAATCATCAGCACCCAAGCCGGCTTCGTAGCAGATTAGGAAATGAATTTCCGGTCGGCGGCTACTGAATGTTTGAAAAACACTGCTCAACAATAGTACGTGTTTCCATTATTTATTTCATATATTCTCTGCCTCTTGTTACATGGACCCAAAAGAGAATAAAAGAGTCGCCGACTAAGAAATGTATGCATGAAAAAGTTATTTGCATATACTAAAAGAATGAGTAGGTCGTGGAAAGAATGTGAAGCTATAGCTAAGGATAGGGATGTTTGATGGCGGCCGTATGAAGTTGAAAAGTTAATAGATGGATATTTTATGTCATATAGTAATCGTTGTTTCCTTTACTGCCTGTATCAATGGACAAGATATATAGTATACGAATATCAATAAAGTAAAAATAGACATTGATGCACCATGTACGAAATTTTGATATACGGACGTGATACTACCGAAGATTCGGTTATTGACTTTCAACTCATTGCATCAATCAACACACACAAAAAAACAAACATTTATAACCAGCTCTGGCTGAACACGATAACAGTTCAGTGTTGCCATATATTTGAACATTACATGGCCAAGTTTTAAAAATCATTTACATAACATTTTTGGTTTGATTCTTTAAGTCTTTTTTAAAATGTATATGTATTTTGATAATGTGAAAACACTTTAAATTGTACATATTGTCCAGTTTAAATTTATGAGAATATGAAAAGCCGGTTCTCAACTTCAAGGAATGTTTTGTTTTTTACGTTATTATCAAGTCCCGACTCCGCAACGTAGTTTGATTGAAGCGTACGTCCAACAGCTTCTGCCTTTTGTTCTGATGGTGCACTCTGCTAGACTTATGTAACCTGTCCATCTGTGATGTTCTCCTACCACATGTATATCTGCCTATATCTTGCTCGTCTTCCCACAACTCTTGCATATGTCCAAAACACTGTATTTGTTTGATTTTTATTTTATTTAGTAGTGCCTTTTTATACCAGTGTTGTCAGAACTTTGTTATTTTTCTTCCTTTTCCATGAAATTCTCCCTATTCTTTTATATATTCACATCCCTCTATCGTCTTTTCTCTGCTTCTGTTGTAAACCCTACCCAAAGGCATAAATTCTGTCATCTAGTTGTTTGTTCATTATTCATGCTTCAGTGACATACACTTTACAGTAGAATATATGATACATTTTATAATTCTTATTTGTAAGTTTTTCATGATTCCTTTCGATGTTAATATTTTCCCCAAGTCAATGAAAGTTTTTTTAGTCATTCATATTCTCTTGTTAACTTCTGTTGCACATCTACCAGCATTTGTATTTATTTAAGGAGCCGCGTAGCGCAGTGGTTAGCGCACTGGCTTCGCATATGAGTGGTCCTGGGTTCATTGCCCAGTTGATATGGAAATGTTTTTCAGATCGCATCGGCTCCCGGGTTGACCCAGTCTTAAACTGTGAGGAAGAGGAGATGGCTACCGCCTTCATTTGCATAACCACTGAAATGTGATATTTCGTCATTAATAAATGCTATGGGTTACTTTACTTTACTATGTGTCCAAGATGTTGATAATTGTATACTTGTTGTAGTATTTTTCCATGTATTTTTATGTCTAAACATCTGTTCTTCTGAAATTTTGCAGGTTATCATGATCTTTGTTTTTTGGATATTTTTTACTCTATCATCCACTTGATCGGTTAGTCTTTGTACATAACTGCTGTCAAAACCCAAGCAAGAGATATAACTCTCGCAACTTAGTCCTCTAAATTCACTTATTAGAATTTCAGTGTTTAATTACATTTTACTTTTTCTTCTATGTTCATTTTCAAACTCCTGCAGATTAGCTGGATGCAGTTCGGAAAACGGAATGTGTTGTGTCATGTCATACAAATTAGCTGCGATATATGCACCTTTTGACTTGATACATCCGACTCTAGCATAACTTCTGGATCACTTCGACCCTATGTAAGATAGAGCATTCAACTTCACCCCAAAATCTCATTTGGCGACTCTTTCTACATGCACGGATGTCCAAAAATGTTGATATTCGTTGCTCCTATGTCAGGAGGACAACACAAGAAAGACGTTTAACTTAATTCTTGCTGTTTTATTAGTTTCATTTTGTCGTGCACAATTTAATAGTTGGGTCATATTTTTGCAATGTATTTGACCATGTGTCTATAAACTACCTGACAACCATGCAACATTTTCTAGTACATTCAGTTTGCGATAACTTGTACTCGTAAAGTTCACTTCGTTTATCAACATCTTGAAGTGTGCCATGTTTGTGTTATATTCGCGTGAGACATGTAAGCAGAACAAAATGTTCAAGTGCAGCTTCAGATAGAAATACGCGGTGCTTGTTTCTCTCCTCAAGCAGAGACTGGCTGCCAGGATTGTTCTCACGATGATTGCATGACAAAAATACGCAAACATGAACTTCTTACCAGTTAAGCTGTTTAGCTGGCAACAATATGTAAGATAACGCTGAAGTACTTGTACAAAACTGGATTAATGAAATCAGCAGAATGGAAACAATGCTAATGTGTCATTAAAGATGTCTTTTCAGAAAGTTGAATGAGATGATAGTATTTGCGTCAGAGCATTTGCACAGTAGATCAGGCAACAAATTCGCCTGTGGGTTACCTTGATGTCGTCATATGGCGACTAAAGAATCTTAGATATGGGGTTTACTTGTCTCATTCTGTAGAGGAGAGGAGCAAAGTGATTCAGAAAACATACTGAAGTCAGAAGTATCAGGCCGAAAAGCGCAGAGTTCGCAGCATGCTGAGACACCATATATCGCAGCAAGCTGAAACACCATATTTCGTTCTTCGTAGTATATCTTCCTAACCATCACAGCAGGAGTTCGAGAACTAACACAGACGAAGAAAATTAGTAGAAAGCTATCTGATTGAGAATTGTTCGCCCCGATCATATATCGAAAGTTAATCTATAAGAACGATATTTATATATCCACATCTTTGTATGTGCAAAATAATGGCTAAAATGTCAAAGAAGTCCCTGCAGAGATAAGGGGAGGTGCAAAGTGTTATAGACGAGAGAATATAAATATTAGATCCTTAGAGAAGTAGAATGTGCTTGCTGAAGTCGGTCGTAAAGGTAGTCTAATACACATCCACTAAATTCGTACAATTTTGAAGATAGAATCTCAACGGTGGGTAAGTACTGCATCATCAACCGTAAACAAGATTTCTTGTTTGACCACAAATTGACCAGTATGGCATCCTGTTTCCTGTTCTTGGTAAAGTACTTAGAAAGACTGAGAAAGTATTAAGTAATTGCCTTGAGGATATACCAGTTTTGCCATCTCTGGTGATGGCAAAACTATGCCTGGAAAATCACTTAGTCTCTAAAAGCGTTACTGAGATGGCCCGAGGAAAGCTAGATAAAGCAGATTAAGGCTAAGCCATGCGTGTTGTTCTCCGGGCCTGAAAACGGAGCAAAGGATATCAATACTGTGAACTGCCATTAATATTGTAAGAGGCAACTGGGGAGGTTTAGTATGACGTTGGCTATCCATTTTCATAAATAAAAATGACCCAACGTCCATATTAAATTAGGACGTGTCTGATCAAAATGAAACGATAATCGCAATCAAGCTTTTGAGAACGAATACAGAAGAAGAATAAAACTAAGGGATTGCTGATATACATATGTAATTCGGCAAACAGTAAGTCAAATTTTCATTGAGGCTTGTTGCAAATACGACGATAGACGTTTTTTGCTGAGCAATAGCATATCCAGGTTTGATCTTGCGGTACCCATTTTCTTTCATCTAATAATAACTTGTATTTTGATCACTTTCTTGCATAGAGAATCGTGGGCGTTGTGCGCAATTAGCACACCACCATTGCGGTTTATTCTGCTATTATGTCATGGCTTTAAGTGGCTCGAATTTTGTTTTACTTTGCATGGGCCTTAATTCTATACTAGTGCTTAAGCCGTTCGCTTTGTGCTGAGAGATCGAGGGTTCGAACCTCTCTCCCGACGTTTGTTTACAAAGTAAATTTTTCCAACATCCCTTAGGATTTTTCTTGAAGCTACTGATTTACGTGCCATGAGTGGTATTCTAGGCAGGCGACTTGTCATTTTTTGTAAGGGTCGAAGTGCATATAGGATAAGAAGAGTACAATGAAGTTAATCTTCTACGCTATTTCAACCTTTGTTCAGCAAGATTGAAAAACTATACTCTGTAAATACCAATTATAGGCATCTTTGTTTTGTCTGCATTTATTTTATGCGCATTGTCTTATGTTAAACTCACCTTGAACTCTTCCTAACCCACCAATGTTATATTGTATCTCCAAGCTGAGCGGTTGCATGTGAACATATACTGACGCATATATCTTGTAGAGCTCTCCTGTAAAAACTCCCAGTGAGTGCTTATCTTGTGAATTGATAGCCATGCATCTTTAATCCCACAGGACGTGTCATCGCGGCAGTGACACGTCTTAATCATGATTTCATGGCGTGCCAGTTATCTGGAACTCTTGTTACAGCCAAGATTATGAGAGAGAAAAATGAATTAAGCGTCAATACATTAGCAAGTTACATGTCTATAATCTCATTAAAATGTGTCAATTATTGACATCTCCAATGTCAATACAATGTACAATATGTATATCAGTAATCCCACTGAAACGAGTAGACTGTATGTCGCTAAAGGTCACTAAACTGCTCATATTACTTGTCGCTAAAGGTCACTAAACTGCTCATATTACTTGTCGCTAAACTCACCAAACGTGGTCTAATTATAAGCCTCTTATTTTACCATAGTATTCGAAAACAGTAGTTCTCATCCTTCTGACCCCCGCGGCTCAGTTTTATGTAAAATTTCGTCTTTTCGTCCCGAGACTTAAAAAATAACATTGCAGCTTTATCTGATGACCATTCTATGCTAGTCGAGTGTGTGTTTACTGCTTAAAATGCTATTTCTGCAACGTTTGCCTTATTCTATATATTATCAGAATAATATCAGATAGTGACATTTTTGTGCATCATTTAGTGTTCTTTTTTTCTACTTGTCTCCCCAACCCCAACAAGGCCCACTGTGATGCCATAAGACTACCTCTGAGAATCACTGCTCTATATTAGAGTAGACTAATGATGTATAAGTTACTTATGCGTCAGCGTTCTTTTGAAATCATTCTTTCATCTTGTTTCCTTGTGTTTAACATGTTCTAGTCTTTTTTTTATCTCCATCTCATTCACACGTCCACAGACGATCACACGCATACGTACGTTACAGAAAGACAAATGTTTCCTATTAGGAATGAACTATTGTCAATTTTATGGGACCATCTAGTCATATCATGAGCACCGTTATACCATGATCCTCAACAATATAAACCCTATTGGCAAATGGAAAATAGTCTTCTTCTTCTTGGGATCTTTCTCAGTCTTCTGCAGGTTAGCAGAATGTAATCCAGAGAATGTAATGCATTATGCCATATTTTTTACTACAATATGTACGTCTCTCTATTGACACATCTGATTTCAGCGGGGCTTCTAGGTTACTTTGACCCTATTACTGTCACCTAGTCATGTAGGAGACTGATTGTAAATTTGGTCGTTCCGTGTGCAAGTTCCACACATTAAGCAACTCTTGGCTGTTCCGAAATCAGTAAAATTTAGATGAAAAGTCGCTTTTCAAAGACATAATGTAATTGGCAATTGTAGATTTTTTATAAATCGTACACCATCAAAACTATGGACATTAACAGGGGGCCCACGCCGGCGATATTGTGATTGTGGCTGTTACATGGAAGATATCGGATCACCGTTTACTAATGTCAAGGGAGTCATTTGCCAAATCTACTATGGCTGTGCTTGTAGTGATCAGATCACTCGTTACTAATGGTCGAGACTGTTATGACGATGAATATAACATATGACACTGTGGGGCAACCGTTCCTTTACAACATGAACATTTGCAAACAAAATTTCAATGCCCTGGACACAAATATAGGAAAATGAAAATAGGTGCAAAGAAAAATGCACTTGAAAGTAGGATCTGAGCAATATTATAGAATTGAGCCCGGGTTGAACAGAACTCAAAACAAATGTTCAATCAATGGATTCCCTTGTATTGTAAATTGATAGACCATACACAGACATTAAAGTGATAGTCATCACCCAAGAGGACACATCTAATTTCCTAAAAACCTCTTCAACTGAGCTATCATGTGTTAATATATTCATATCAGTTATTCTAAACAGCTGGAGATGGCTTTAGCGTCATTGTCAAGGCTAACTGTGATTTGGAAAAGCAACATCAGTGTTGGAGTGAAAATCAAACTGTATAGGTCGCTGGTGCTTTCTGTTGTGTTGTATGGTTGTGAGAGTTGGACACTCACTGCGGACATGGAGAGAAGATTACAGGCTTTCGAGTATAAATGCTACAGAAGAATTCTACGAATTTCCTATAGGGAACATAAGACCAATGTGTACGTAAGAAATAAAGTAGAGATGTGTGCAGGTATCCAGGAGCCATTGCTTTCAATAGTGAAACGACGAAAACTAGCATGGTTCGGACATGTATGCAGGCACGATTCCTTGTCAAAAACAATACTGCAGGGAACTGTCGAGGGTGGAAGAAGCAGAGGAGGACAAATAAAGACATGGACAGACAACATCAAGGAATGGACAGGGCTAGATATTTCCACACTCATCCGCATCGCTGAGGATAGAATTCGCTGGAGGACTCTGTGTGCTGAAGCATCCAATGTGGTACCCCTACGACCCTGAAGGGTTATGGGTTTATTGATTGATGATCAGTTATTCTAAACAGCTCAATTGCTCATATTGCATGGGTATCGAACCAAACATCTGGCATTCTAAACATTTTAACTGAGGTATTGACACGTTCGTATACACGTGTATCACATATAATCGAAAGGTGTGTAAATATTAGTAACACTATTACTTATCATGCGTGCCGTAAGAGACGACTAATGTGGGTTGGGTGTCTCATCGCTGCTGGTATGTCGCTGGTCGCCAAAAAAATTATATATATATAGGTTATACTGCAGATGAAAGTTGGCCTTTAGAGCGAAAGATCGCTCAAGATGCAGATGGATAGACAACATCAAAGATACTTTAATCGAAATTCAACTGAAGCCTCCTGACTGGCAAAGAATATAAATATTCTGCTCACCATGACGCCTCACGGCACACAGGACTAGAAAAGACAAGCCATTGGAGATGAAACATGTTTGTAGTCTCTTGCCCCGAAGGTCCTGAGTTCGAGAACCCATCTGAGATGCTCTAGAAAGAAAGACGTCTCCATTTGCACAAAAGGATACAAGAGCTAAATTGCTTAATTCATTGCAGTGGGGCAAAACAGAGATATCTAGGAAAATATTGCTGAGTGCACCCACACAATAAGAATGTACAGTGAAGAACGTTGTTCTATCGGAGATCGACGGTAAACGTTCCTCACCTTATTTATTGTGATATGTTATGGGACGACATATTCATAAATGTGATTAATGTTTTAAATATAACCACTGCACTATTACTGCAGTAATACACGGCACAAATGCCTCAAATCTGTATTTTAGCTGCTTGCTTATTGTCCATGTTTCTGAAATTTTCTTGTTTAGAAACGGGCATCACGGCTCAGATGACATTTCCATAAATTAAATGCTTGCTGTTTCTTTAAGCCATTATTTAAACCATACCCTCTTATCTATAAGTCAGTACTTCGACAGTACTTTTGGAGACGGTCATGTATAAGCTCAGTGTCTCAGTCAGATGTTGGTTGTGGGTCCTGCCGATATTTCCAGAGAATACGCACTTTGTCCCATATAAATTAAAATCTGAGCTTTACGTTAATGACACGTTAGAGGTTGAGAGAGAGAGAGAGAGAGAGAGAGAGAGAGAGAGAGAATGAATGTATATTCGGTTCTCCCCTCCCCCATATTCCACCTTTTAAAAATTAGGTTTAATTGCATACATCTTGTTAGACGGACGTAAGAAAATACGGAGCGTCTGCTTGCGATCATCGATATGCGCGCAATGCACTGAGAGTCCTTCCTCCTTCAAGGGTTTTCCAGGAGAGGAGGTTGAGGGCTCAGTGCGATGCGCGCTGATCGACGGATGCTGCTTTGTATGCGCATTAAGCGAAATTTCGTTTTGTTAAATAATGTATGGTTTATTTCGTAAAAAAGGAACACATTAGACCGTAATGTACCGTATATTCTTTTCAGTGTATGACTACTAATAATATATAATATCCAGGACAGGACAGATCAGGTGCTAGCTTGTTCCAGATTGTTTTAGAAATTATATTCCTCACATTATTTTGTCTAATGATTTTGGCATTCCAATCTTTCATGTAATAACCCGAGGAAATGGCACGAAAAAAGAGGTCAGGACCTACATCAAATTTTGTATAAACTGGTTTGTCACCTAGGGGACTTGACGTTTTCTGAAGAGTGACCATGGAAAAATATAAGACCTGTTAGCTAATTGGAAAATAGCTTTATAAAACACTCATTTTAGGGTCCCCGTGATTTGTATTGCCTGTCGACATAAATTATAAATATAGTGACCATGATAGCTCATGACTTCATATATATATATATATATCTCGACTGTCATATATGGAGGAGGTAATGAAATAAAATTACTTCTGAATAAAGAAATATTTAAAAATAAAATTAAAACGGTTAATATAAATGTGAAGTCTGTATTGCTTTATAGCTCGAAACGTAGTATATAATTCAGAAAATCACATAGAAATTACAGATATTTATAAATAATTGTCTCTGTCTTTTATTTTGCATCAGATGGTCAGAGCTGGGATCACATGAGTTTTGGAAGAGAACACCAATGTTCCGTGGAGAAATAGATAGAAAGTGGAGATTAGTAGGACACACCACCAGAAAGAGGCCTGATACATAACTAGACAGTCGCTGGACTGACTGAAATCCACAGGTAAAGAGCAAAGTTGGAAGACGAAAGAACACACGAAAAACAGTGGAGGAAGAGTACAAATCAACTGGAACCTCGTAGACACAGTTGAAGAAGATGTATGAAAATAGGGATCGATGACGACAAAACAGCTAATACGTAGTTTGATACACGTGATGATATGCTCTAACTATGAAACTGAATTGACAGCACTAGAAGTTGCCTTGTACCACATGAAGAGCATATTTTATGTCTTTCCATCTAAAGTCCAAAACGTTGTGATTTGTACATACTATTTGTCCGCTATTCAAGGTCTAGACGGTGGTAGACATTCTAAACCAGAACTAGCTCAAATATATCACCATACCAACTAGCTGCTTACATATCATGAAGTCAATATTGTTATGCAGTGGATTTCTGACCACTCAAATACAAATGCCAGCGATAAGGCAGAATGACTAGCAAAGAATGGAGCAAGACAAGAACAATCATACACACAAACGACCATTCACAGAGTTAAAATGATGCTGAAGACTGAACAAAGAGTTGTGACAGAACAGATGGGCTACGGCAAACACTATGAGAGAAATTTACAAATATGACCACCTTTGGTAACACATCTACCTATTATTGTTTATCTTGACATTTGCCCGGTGTTACTCCAGCCACCTGCTTCCTGTTTAGGGTTGTTACCCAACACTGGAACATTTATCCCTCTATCTCAAAGACAACATCAACCTCCCGTGAAGGAAATGTATCATCTTCTTCCGACTTCGCATACAATATGTACAGATTAACAAACATATTAACAGAATAAAACCAACCAACCAGCCAATATGCTGGATGTGCATACATCCCTACGAATCTGTTAACCACCACCTTTTTTGAGTGACTAGCGCTGGATGGCGTCAGAAATGTGCTTCTCCCTCTGAAGAAGTATGGAATAAAGGAACAGCTCACAAACACATGCACATATCACACATTGGCTTTGGGTCAACGGGCATGAGTTCAAGGACCCTGGATCAGCAACCAACCAACCATGAACAGCAACAGATGCAGTCTATGTCCCACAGTGAACTGAATAGAAAGAAGAAAACTCACTTCAGAGTATATTGTAGAAGTGCCATACATTTCTTTTCCTTCTATATCAGACTGACAAGAATCAAAACAACAATGTTTTAATGTTGTTTTTTTGTGTGCCTCAATGTCAAATCTGTCAAATACTGCACGTTTCCCGTTAGGTATTTAACGTAACCAATATCTCTATCCATGTAAACCGGCAGAACCCGAGTGTTCGGGTCAAATTCAGATATGAGTTATCAGGCCTGTGCTATTTCTGTTATCAGGAAAACAGCTAAAGTGCTATTTGACTTCTGTTCTCATCAACTATGTGGTGACAAATATTTTTGTTTGTTAATTTTAGTACTGAATATTTCTGAACACAATTAATTGGAAATATCAGATATTTGATGCAATCATTTCATATTTATGAATGTTTAGTTTCGCCGTTAATAGTTTGGATGCGACAGGATGCGATCTGATATTTTGTGAACTCAGGGTCAATGCTTATAGTAGTTTTTAAAACAGCATGCGGTAAAGTAAAAATGGCTTTGCGAACTGGATTTGGCCTGCGAGATTTTCCTATCACTGGTGTAAACGACTTAGTCTAATTACAATAGTTTCAAAGGGTATAACTTGCTGATTGTTACCGTAGCTCTAAAATTACAGACACAGCTAAATTATAAATTGTAATTGTGATCCAAGAAATATGCTGAAGTCGGATATATCATGCAGAAAATATAGATATTGCAGCCAAGCTGTAATTCATGTCATGAGTTCCAGTACCTGGACTATATTAATCAACAGGAGTTTGCGAACGAACGTTAAAGACAAAAGAGAATTAAATTTTTATCTATGGGTTCAAATATTGCCGCATAATGAGGTCATTTCAGGAGTGCCCTAGACTATGTTTTCTCAACATGGGACATAATGGTCCCTCTGAGGGCTAAATTAATTTTGCAGCGGACACGTCCATAGGTGCACAGATATCCGCTTCAGTAAATCTCTCAGGGTATAACGGCTGATGGTTCCTGTTCTATGATGGGTCACTGCTCTTTTTGTCAGTGGTCAGTCTTTGTCAGTGGTTCTCTACAGGACACTCCCATCCTCACTCCCAATTTCCGCATTCTTGATATTGACTCATGCTCATTCGTCTCAAAATCCTCTGATTGTGGGGCTCACAAAGAGTAATAAGTGTGTCTGCTCGGTCCATAGGCTGACCAGCTGTTGTTGTGGCGAGGCTAGATAATTGGTCGGCCCTTTCCTTTCTATCCACGCCCTCGTGTCTGGGGACAAAGATAAGCGTGAGTAATATTAAGCCGTAAACTCGACAAGCTTTATTTAAAGTTTGCCGAGAAGCAACTGATGGAAATTTGAATCGAATGTGGGTCACGAGCGAAAACAGTTTCAGAATCACATTGCTGTCAATGAGCAAATACCTTAATGTGTTATAGAAGTGTATATATTTCTGAAGTAAAAAATTCTTTTGGGACCACAATCACTCATTTAACAAATATATTCCATGTCATTGTACTCATAAACAAACATGGGCGGTGCTCGCAGTCTTAACAAGTTTGCGTACGCCTGGTATTGGATACACGGAAGCTTTATGCAAATTTGATTAGAGATTTTTGTTACAAATACTAAAACAAATATATTGCCAATTTGTGAATATTATTTATTTTTAATGACAACAAAGATATTAAAAGCAATAAATAATTCACCCGAAATACATGAGTGAACTACAGTTACTAAGCATGCACATTTTAAGTTTGCTGAAGAATGCTACAAGAATACTACAATTTTCTAGCTACAAGTGCTTTAATTTTGCAAATTGTGTGTAATTTTCGGCTCGTGTTGATTTCTACTGGCTAATCAAGCCTGTAGAGTGGGGAGTGTGCTGGAGGCCCCCGTTAAGAAATACGAATTTGATTTTTAGTACTAGAAGTTTAGATTAAAGGCGGGTAGCTAAAAGTGAGTAAATCCACACCCACCCATTTAAATTTCATGCATGAAAAGGAAGATATTGCACACTAAAACGGGAAAATACTTTTTTTGTACCTATCTTCACCCCTTACTAAAGATTCATCTACTGCCCTGTCGCTTAATTTGGTAGCCATGTGTCTCGGTCGAGGATAGAAAAATATTCAGATGGTGATTGTGCACCCAATCACACGGAGTACAACAACTTTAAGGAATACGGGAGAAAGCAGTGAATATAATCAGTCCACCAGAATACTGATATACTCTGTTCACTTTAAGAATTAAGTGGGTCAAAACACATCCCCACATTACTTCGCAACAACATGTGATATTTAAACATCTGATGACTTTTTAAAAAAAACCAATATTATTTAAAACATTTAAAAGCAATTAAAAATAATATTTAAAAACGAAATTTAAGAACAATATTATTCGGCACTTAACAATCGATTGATGCAATCGAGTATGAGAATGGAAATAGAATCGGTGACAGCAGCTCTCACTTGGCTGGCGACGCAACCACCAACAGACTCAGTGATTCTATGGGACTCTCAAAGTATGCTGCGCAAGATAGAAAAGTGTATGATAAAAACTGAATGAGTCACTCTTCTCGACAATGCGCGGATGATTACATGGATTCTGGTAATACTGGAGTCAGGGGAAACGAAAGAACCCATGTGTTGGCTGGTAGAGCTTTGTTGAACGGCACCGAGATAAGAAGAGACATGATTGTATTGATTAGAGCAGTCATGGATAACCTAGGAGAAGACGAGGAGGAAGTCAAACATGACAATGTACATATTCAGATAATGGTAGAAATGGCAGTGACAGGAGGTGATGGGAGAAAGTGCTCCCTCTCTGAAAAGATCAGAAAAACGCGTAATCAGCAACTAACTGGGACACTGAGCTCATACACTTTTAGATGGCTGACGGAACAGCAAGCAGAGCATATATGGGAATGCCCCCAGTACTGTGACGCTTGTTCCTAATCAAGAATCAACTGATGCGTTCTGCGTCCAACAACCAATCAGAAGCACTGATCCACTTCATTATTAGTGTGAACAGATTTTAGGATAACCATCAGCCTGTAGCACAAACACAAGTGCAACGGGTCGGCAAACAGGACTAAGGGCGTTGTTTATTTGCTTGTTTCCATACCTATAATTGAAGAAGTATTTATTTTCTATGTCAAGTTTAAAGGGTGTGTGTGCTCTCCCCAGTTTTATTACACAGAGAAGGTTGCAACTCCCAGCTGTAAACAATGCTTTTAGAAGTAGCACGCTACTCAGAGGGTATATATTTGTATACGCAGAAGATATCATCTTTCACCATTGTCTATGCAAACATTCAATCACAGAAAGCCAACAACCTATTGGCGACATAATAGTTGACGGCACAGTCAATAATATATGGTTGGTTGCTGATCCAGCGGTCCATGGGTTTCAATAATATATAACCATGGCTTCATTGGGCTAAAACAAGAGCTTTAAACTAGTATTCCTCAGGATTAGACACAGCATCTCATAAAAGAGGAATTGCTAGTCATTACTTGTGCCAATATTCTCAATCGCCATGAAATATTCATTCCCCTTGGGTATAGTTACAAGCGGGGTAACTAAGTCAACAGTCATCTCATCTTGCACCACCCATAACATATATATATGCTCATACTATTGAATATATGCATTATTTTTGTGCCCGTGTTGATTTGCGTGTGAGTGCTTGCATGTCCACAAAACCTAGTGCAGTCAATATCGTGTTTTATGTATGCTGGTACTAGCGTCTTGGTTATTTTTTTGTAATCCAGTTAGCTTAGTTAGTTTGTGTGCAGAGCCAGATTACAGCAGTAGCAGCGAACCGAGTCTTAACAGAGACGGATTGTGTTCCAATAAATAAATATATATATATATATATAAACGATTATCCAGTCTGCCCAGCTGAAAAGTACCTAACCTCCAGAACTACTTAGAACGTACTTTACCGCCTTCATTATCTGTTAGACCTAAGGTGACCAAGTACCTGGAAATGTGGTGGGAGATAAAAACGACTGTATATGATAGATATCTGCTCTTTCCTTGTTTAATACTGTCTATTTTATGTAGCTTGTATTTTGATATAGATTCCGAAAGGGTAATACAGAATAGTAATACTGTCACATTAAATGCAAATTGACAAAGGTGACTAAGGAGGTTGGGTGTGAAGTTGACTACCACACATCATGATCTCCTATGTGATGAAGACTGCTTTACACAAAAGTCTTGAATGCTGCGAAAGAATAAACTCTCCATCTACAATATGTCTTAAGTTTATAAGAAAGCCATGGCAAAAAACTCATAGACTATCCAGATCGTGGTAGTGCACATTATAACCAATTTGATTAACACAGTCATCTTGGACTTAAAAATCCTCGGAAAGCCTCCTCTTAAAAAAAATGCCAGGGAACCACCAATCAGGAACTGAATGTAAAACTCCACTGTCTGACACAAAAATAAGAGTGATAAACTCGCATTTTCTAGAAATTATTTCATCGTCATAATCGATATAGCCATCACTTCATCGTTAATCGATAATGATCCAGTTTTTTTTGTTGCCCTTGTTCGAATCTATCCAATATGTGCATTTCTTTGTTAGATTCTCTGCAATTTCTTCTTCCTTTGATAATATCTAGTTTATGTTACCCTTCTCTTTTCCATTGTTTGATTATATCCAATTTTTACTCTTTTTGTGTTTGCTTCTGATCATGTACCACACTTTCTATTTTCCACATCTGTGGTCAACTCTTTATTCATCTGGGAAACATGTACAATCATGACAATCGATCTAGCCTTTGTATGTGTGAGATTTTACCAATGAAAGCTATAATCGTGTTTATTGCTGCAGATACTGAAAATGGGGAACACGTGGGCTGAGACGTGGCTATCGACGGAATACTAACAGACCTTCTATCTGAATTAATGTAGCCTTCTTTCGTTATATTTCTTGATCTTCTTCTGCGTTCGTTCTCAAACTCCTGCAGATTAGCAGGATGTAGTCCGGAGAACGAAATAAGTTTTATCATGGTTCACAGCATTGCTGCGATATCTGCGCCTTTCGGCCCGACACATGGCTTTGGGTCACTGACCCTATATGGGATGGGACAGCTAACTCCATCCCATAACCTCCTTAGTCGCTTTTTACGACATGCGTGGAAGTAAACAGTGTCGATATTCTGTGCTCCCGTTGCACAGCCGCGTTGCACTGATGTCACACAGATCATAATAAATACTCACTACTTCTTTTTTTCGCAACCTGTTCTTACTTCCTATGTGTAGTGGGGTGGTTTCTCAGAGCTTTCATAACATTAGACTTCAGCTTTCGGCTTAGTGAAGGACCTTTATACTCCTTATTAGAAGATATTATTGCTATATCTTCTTCATCTGAAGTGTTCATTCTCAAACTCTCACTGAGTCTCTCTTGCCGCAGAACAATGGTCCTATTAGATTTCCAGCAGGATGTAGTCTAGAGAATGGAAATGCGTTGGTTGCGTCAATAACCCGACACATCTCTCTTCGGCGGTTATTGGTATATAAAAACAGTTTTGTCTGTGCGAACGTTTGTCAAACCCTTCCCCCTTGTCAATAACCGCCACATTTTTTCAGACTCCCTCCCCTTAAACATTTGACGTAATTTATGAGCAGCCCCTAAGCAGTACAGACAGCAGAACATACCCTGCAAGAATGCAATATACTAAACCAGTTGCGGACTCAGCAATGAGCTACAGATACGTACGTACATCTGCTAAAAAGAAATATGTGAGTTTGGAAAACTCTTAAATATAATATGTATCACGAGAACAGAACTGTTTCTGCGTAAACGTAATTAAACAGCCGCAGACGACGAGGAAGATTTGATCTGCTACAATTAATAAATTTGAACTTGTTTGAAGAATATCCCTTAAAAATCCATTCTTTGTAATCTCAGTATCTGCTGTTTTCCATAAAACACTGTTTGAATACGAATTGAATTCTTAAAAATAAAACACTCCTTTAATCCCGTTTCATCTAAGCAGCCACGCACATTTCATCGGATGAATATTAATAAGGAAAGCTGACGAGATAACCACTATTTTCTGTGTTTAAATCCTTGCACTTTTACTAGCTACAGAGTAGTCACTAAGCTTTATTTCTAATCATGTTCATGCTATGAAATTAGAAAAATATAAAATCAATGTTGTGGATTCCATGTAAAATAAATGATTTTCTTGCAATATTGACATAAAGCACTGTTAGAAAATAGGAATGTTACATTCTGAAGTAAACTGCCCGAAGCTGATGCCATTTTTGGCATTTCAGCCCGTACTCGTATTTGGTCGTCATTGGCAAAAGACTAATCTCTGCTTTATACACAAATCCTTCATCAGAACTTCTGTCCGATTCCTAGTCAATCTTTCTATGTTGACAGTGAAGCGTTCAAGGGTGCTAGCAAATTGCTGTATGAGTATAGTTGTATACAGTTTGTCGTACTATTCACTGTTGAGAAATATTTGATCGAAGAAATTGAAGAAGATGTTTGTTTGAAGAGTTTCCTTTTGTGTGTGTGTGTGTGTGTGTGTGTGGTTTGTTTACGTTATTTTTTATATCGTCAAAGCGGGCTGTAATACATTGTGTATGCAAAAGAGTGTGGTTATTTGGCGCTATTTTTGTATTTTCACCACTGTGCAGGCATATTGAATTTCTTCATGCACATGAATGTAAACTGTGTACTTCCTCGTAACATGGAGTCTGATAACATTAGCAACAGAAAGGTATAATAGAATAGGATAGGCAAAGACAGTTTTCATAAATAAAAAGCTTCCTGCGAAACATGTCCTTATGAAGACAAATTAAAAGAAGAGTTCTTTAATGCCACGTGTATTTTATAGAAGAGAATTATGGGTAATAGGTAAATAGCAAATGAGTGGCAATGGAGATGCGATTCTTCAGAAGAATGCTTACAATTCCACGGACAGCTATGAAAACAAATGAAATACTGGGAGAGATGTGACACTAAAAGTATTTTACTTACCAACATAATAATTACAAAATAGTTCCCATCACGACAAGAGGTTATTAGGAATACAATGTAACAACAGGCAAATTTATGGGAAAAGAGATATAATGTCAAAGAAAGAGGATACTGGATAGTTGACATCATGGCATGATAGAGATGGCAATAAAACTGGTACACATGACTGCGGATGAAATGTGGAGATTATTGATCGCCTACGCTACTTTGCACGGTACATGCTAATGATGAATTTCAAGGGATAAATGTTCCAGTGTTGGGTAACAACCCTAAACAGGAAGCAGGTGGCTGGAGTAACACCGGGCAAATGTCAAGATAAACAAAAATAGGTAGATGTGTTACCAAAATAAAACATAACACAACCTAACAAATCTCGTTGTTAGGTTGTGTTATGTTTTATTTTGGTAACACATCTACCTATTTTTGTTTATCTTGATGAATTTCAACTTGGCTCGTCGTCGTAGCATGGAGTTAGTCCGCTTTATTGAATCATCGCAGTATACAGTTTAACCAATTTGAAACCATGTAAATGATCTTGTAAATCTTTAAACGTATTGCATCTTGCAATGTCGATTCACTGAGCAACATTTGAAATATAAAACATGGCATTCTTAGTGTTAGAGTTCTGAAATTGCCGTAACAAATACTTTAACATTTGGACGAGGCTGAGACTGTTCATTCTAGGAAACGCAATGAGCCCATGTTTTAAAATTAACTTGTGTAGTTGTTGTAAACAAAATAAATGCGGGGATCTCCCTAGCGTAGTGGTTAAGCTGTTCGCCCTGTGTTCAAGAGGTCATGGGTTCGAACCCCACTCGTGTCGTCTTGTGTACAAGGTGGAATTTTCGGATATCCCTGTGGATTATCACTTGAAACTACGGAGTTACGTGCTTTGAGCGGTACTCTCGACTCTGCTTCGTTGAGAGACATATGGGAAACCGAGTACAGTGAAGTCAATCCTCTACGTCTTTAAACCTTTGAAAATAAATGCTGTGTTTTATGTTAAGTAACTTCATGTGTCCTTTTATTGTCTCAAACTCCAGTAACCTGAAATGTAACTTATTAGCACATTCCAAATATTTGTTTCAGGAAAAAAACAGAATCCTTCAATACAATGTGAACGGTCACCAAGCGTTGCCAATAACACTTACATTTGCCAGATTCTCTCACCATCTTGTTAACAGTTTTTTTTCTGTAATCAGATTTTGGCTAGACAAATATATTCTATTTATCTCGCTGCCTGATCTTGATTTGTTTTATAGAAACGTTGATGTTGTTAGTTATTTCTTTCTGGCATTGATTCGTAGCTTCTGTAAATGTATCTCAAAAATATTTCATTGCAAGGAAACAACCAACTCTGAATTTGCCCACTGCTAGGGAATTTTCTCCGGTTGTTTTGTTAGTTAATTAAGGCATTGTGTCTTTATGAGCCGAAGTACATGTCTTTCAGTCTATGACTGGAGTCTATTGTCGTTATATCGAGGCATATTAAAATATTAGGTTCATCTTAAATGTCTTCGGTAGCTGTCTGAAGCATCTTATAAAAGGTCGTATAAAAATTGTCAAGTAACGAGTACACTTAACTGTTGATATAAACTGCTGAAAACATTAAAATCAGATTGAATTACGTAAAATACAATTAACAGCTTTCTTCTTAGTTAGTTCTCAAACTCCTATTTAACATGATGTAGTAGAGAGATCAGGGTGCTGTGTGTCATGGTTTATAGCTGTGCTGCAATATCTACGCCTTTCGCAGGACACTCGGCTTCTGGGTGACTCTGACTATATATGAAACAGCCAACTCATCCCCATAACCTCCTTAGTCGCCTCTTATAATGTGCATGAAAGGTAAAACAGTGTAAATATACTTAGTTCCCCTTTTGTGCGCATGTAACGCGTTGGCGTAACAGTTTTAATTCTTGTAAGGGATTTAAAAGATTAAAGAAGTGCAGCCTTTTCCTGTGTGTGTGTTCTGACATCACTTACCAAATAAATCTTGTTCTCTGTGTTGATTTTTAATATTTTCGTTAGGGTAAGAAAATATTAAAAAATGTATGTATTTTTTATATTGACTAAAAATAAAATAAAAAATTGTCAAATACTATGTTTATTGTCAATAACATATTAAAATAGTCATATTTATTCTATTTGACTATTATGACAGATCGGGCGTAGTCGCTAACTTTCTAACCTAATGTGAAGAGATCTTGCAGATAGAGCGCTACATGACCACATCAGCTGTCTGTCTTCTTGCCAGTCCAAGTCCCTATCTCCTTCAGGAATTTCTCAACGTTGTCATTCCATTTTACTACGTAATTTTCTTCAATTAGTTATATAATTAACTTGTCAAATAATAATAATCCACACTGCACACGTTGTTTGTATTTTTCAAATGTTAATATATTTTACTCAAATGTTAACATCATAAGAAATGTTAACATGAGAAAACTAACTATTATAGTGTCTGTATGTATCTTTATGATTTATGTTAGTATAATATCACAATCTTATAGTTCTCATCTATTAGAAATTATTTTTTTCCTCATTACTTATCGTTTAGAAGAGCGGTTCTTAAATGTGTTGCTATCGCTGGCCCTCTTTAAATATGTTTTTCTGTCGCAGACCTTTATAATACTCCATATTTTATCAGTTCAAATTTTCATTATATGCAACTGTATAATCAACATGTATGTAATTGTATGACGGTTAAATAACTTATTCAGCATTATTTCTGTAGTACTTTTTTGTTTGTCTCTTCATTTATATTTTCATTGTAAATAATACAGTATGATCACAATTTTAGAACCGCTAGTTCAGAAATGACATTATCTAATAGTTGTGATTTGTTTTCAGCAACTTGTGGCTTGCAGGAATATATGGCAGTAAACATCTACGGAACATACTATTGTAAATCCAATAATGTTGGTGTTAAAGTTGATTTAATATTAAGCACGAGAAGGCGACGGTCGATTTCACGAATAACACAACTTAACTAGAATGTGTACTGGAAGAATAATGTTTTCCTTTTCCTATTTGTTTCTTGTATTCTGTATCAACTTTCTGCCTAGATGGTCTAGAAGCCCATTATACACAACAGTGTTTCTCAGCGTAGGGGTCATGGAAATTTGCTGGTGGGCCACGGAGATAAATTTTGAAATTGATAGATAGGCTGCAGGCCAGTCCATGGCGATCGCAGAAGGTAAATAGGTAACAGGATTTATGGCAATAAAACGTACACGGCATGGATGGTTTAAACAAAAAGTCAATACCATTTATTTTAGGCAGCGGGTGTGGGGGTGGGTGGGGCTCAAAATGGGACGATGGGTGAAAAATGGTTCAGAACTACTGGCATAAGCTAAAGGTAAGCTGTTATGTGTGAATCAGCGTCATTGCGCACCTTTTCCCATGATAGCTCAGTTGTCTAGTTAGTGGATTACCAGAAACTGCCATCTACCGCACTTGCTCATTTGCTCACATCGACAGTGCAGAGGCTAATTGAAAGACATTGATTCCCTCATCATAGATTCCCAAACTTTTTCGGGCCACCGCCCACTTTACAGGACACAAATGCTGTAACGCCTCTCCCCCTTCCCCGCTCCCCCACCAATTATATCAGTTATTTGTGTTCAAACAGTTTGATATTTTCTATGTAAATAACAACGGATTATACCTTACTGCATATCCCGTTAAATTATTGAAAAGTAGTGATGAAAATATGCTTCATCTTAAGCACAGTTATTGATATACAGATTGTGATAAATCAAAGCCCATATGTAAACATTGTAAAGTGATGCTCGAATAATAATATGCACAGTTTCATACAATGGTTTAAATATACGATATACTTTTTCTTCTTCTGCGATCAATTTCATATGCGCATAAGTCTATACAGGAAGGTGGCTCACCTCCGTGAATTCAGTCGTCAGCAGAGGATCCTCACAGTTGCCCCACAGCTTTACCTTCAGATCTGTCATTTGGGACTATATTTTAATTCTCACGTCATTGAAGAGGGTCATGTCTGCAGAATGCGTTCTGTAGACTGTGGACCCTTTTGACATGGACATTGGTCAGTTTGGACAGCATTCATTTTTTGGAGATGTGCTTGTAGTCTGCAGTGTCCTGTGCGGAGCCTAAAAATTGTGGTTTGCTTTGATCTGTATAACAAACTGCATCAATAAGGTGTGAAAACAGCTACTCTCCATACATAGAAATAAGAAGAGGGGTAAGACAAGGATGCATTTTATCACCAAGCCTATTTAAAATCTACACAGAGAATATCTTTAAAAATATAGAAGAAATACCAGGACTCAAGATCAATGGGAAAATAATAAACAACATTAGATATGCAGATGACACTGTTCTTTTAGCAGAAAGTGAACATGAACTACAAAGACTAATAGATCAAGTAAATAAATCAAGTAATGAATATGGACTGGATATAAACATTAAAAAAAACAAAAACCATGATAATCAGCAAAGACACAGAAGAACAGGAGGTAAACATAATCATACAGGGAGAGAAACTACAACAAGTAAAACAGTATCAATATCTTGGACACAAAGTCACAAATGATGGCAGATGTGAAACAGAAGTTAAAAGGAGAATAGGAATGGCTAAAAGTACCTTCAATGACATGAGGAAATTATTAATATCTAAACAAATTACAAACAAGTTAAAAATGAGAATTATAAAATGCTACATCTATTCCATATTAATGTATGGCTCAGAAACATGGACACTAAATAAACAATTAGAAGACAAAATTGATGCCTTTGAGATGTGGGTATATAGAAGAATAAGGAGAACATCATGGAAAGAGAAGAAAACAAATAAAGAGGTGCTAAAGACACTTAATATGAAGAAAGAACTACTAAGAGAAATAAAGATCAGGCAAATAAAATACTTTGGACACATTAAAAGACATGACACTTTATTGAAGACCTTACTTGAGGGTAAAGTCAAAGGGATGCGAGAAAGAGGTAGGCAGAGATACAAGTGGGAGAGTAACATTACACGATGGACAGGTTACAGTCTAGCAGAGTGCACCACCAAGACAAGAGACAGGAGATGTTGGAGATACGTTGCAGCCAACCTTCGTTGCGGAGACGGCACTTGATGATGATGATGATGTATAGCTTTAGAATGGGATCTTGTGGAAAGTTGCTGCCTGTTCTTTAACTCCATGTATATTTTCTTTTGATGAGAGTTTTTGCTTCAGTCAGTGATATTCTGTGCTGGAATTGTTCCTTTTTTGCACCTGCTTTTGCCAGTCAAATAATAGTAATTTGTCCAAGCTGCTTCATTTCTTGCAATTCCACTGTGTGCAGGGATCCACTGCAACACAACTTTATTGTTAGCAGACAGTTGATTTAAAAGTGTCTACAGTTGTTTTTGTTAGGAGATCTTTAGGTTCATTTTGGATGGTCTGAAGTACTCACAAGAAGACTATATTAGCTCCTTTGAGTCTCTGTTCCTCTAGAGCCTTTGATGCTTTTAAGATTGCTTGAAGCTCTGTCCTGTAGTTTGTTGATAATTTGCCAGTACTGATTGAGAGTTTTTTTTAGGGGTGTTTGATATGAGTATTAGTATCCCAGCTCCTTCTTTTCTTTACTGCATCCTCTGATGATCCATCTGTGAAGACATGAATCCACTGTAAGTTCGGGTATTGGGTGTCTAGGTGATCAAGTGTTCTTGCCTTGAGGGCAGTAGGGGGTTTCCATAGTTTTGCTCTCAATACCTGCGATTGTAAATTTTGCAGTATATATGGGTTTGCGATGTTGTAATTTGCTTCTAGCTGTTCCCATTCATCCGGATTGTTGCTGGTTACTTATTCATTGGCTTTCATACGTTTGTGTTTTTTTGATAGGTGATTGAAGCTTGGTCTTTTCAGTAGCTTTTTTGTTAGTTCATTTGTTTTTTCATACATAGGATGATGTTTCAGACGTGTACATTTTTCAGTCATTATTGTAATTTTCTCGACCCTGCGGTCTGTTAGATTTTGTAATCCTGCTGTTGCTTCCATTGATGTTATAGGTGTGCTCCTTAGTCCTCCGGTTATAATTCGGAGACCTGCATTTTGAATTTTGTCCAGCTTTTGAAGATTTGTATTTGCTGCTGTTGCATATGTGCTCAATTCATATTCCAGAGTTGGACGAATATGACCTACATATATTTGTTTTTTGTTTTTGTATGTAAGCTCCCCAATCTGTCCCAGATAGTTTTTTCATTATTTGTAGTCTGCTTGTGGCTTTTTTGTCTGTCTCTTCAATGTGTAATCCCCATGTAAATAAATGACTTGTCAAATTTTAGTCCCAGGTAGTCTGGGTTTTTTTGTGGTTGGGGGGGGGGGGGGGAATGGGATATTGTCTAGTGTGAGAGTATTGTTTGTTTGTTTTTTGTTCGCTCCATTGTAACCATCACGGATATCCGTGCGATTTCCGCCGGGAGCGTGATTACGTTGTGCCACCGTTATGCGCCTTGTAGGCCTAGCACATCCGATTTCGGCATAAGTGAGAGTATAATTTTCAGGTTTCGTGGAGAGGATGAAGAGTGGGGTGAGGGTCTTGATTTTGTTTATTTGAACACCCTTGTTTTTGCCCACTCTTTAACTTTGTTTATTGCCTCCTGCATTTTGCAACTCCAATGTATTATGATTGGATCCAGATATCAAGATCGTCTGCATGGAGAGCTCTGTGTACATATGGTGGTAATAGTTTTGGCAGGTCATCTATATAAATTATGAAGAGTGTGGGGGATAGAACTCCTCCTTGTGAGATGCCTTCTGTTATGTTGACCATTTTACTTTTCATTCCTTAGAGTTTGACTCTTCCATGTCTGCCTCGTAGGAAGCTTTTTATCCACTGTAACATTTTGCCTCCGATTCCTTTCTGTGCGAGATTTAGCAATAGCCCCTCATTCCAGACTTTGCCAAAGGTCTTTGTAAGGCTAAAGAAGGTGGCTAGGAGTTTTGCCTTTTTCTGGAATGCATCTTCTATTTCCTGGGCAAGGTATGTTGTTTGGTCTTCAGTGCTTCTGTTTTTTTCTGAAACCAGATTGTCAGTCGTCTAGAAGATTGTATTCCTCCAGGTAGTTAAGTAGTTTAATGTTATTCACCATTTTTTCAACGACATTTCCTAGGTAGCTTAGTAGATTGATGCGACGCTTGCTTGCTTTGTTGGTTTTTCTTTCTTACAAAAATATATACATATTAAAAGATTGCATTACATTAGTAAGAAACTTATTTTAATAATTAAAACACCACACAATATATTACATAATATATTGTATTGCTATTATTTGCTATCTTATTGAATATATCGCAAATTGCTAAAAAAAAATTTAAATATATATTAGCTTTTCTATAAGAAGCTATCGACCCCTATATCGTCTGAAAGCCCCCAATTGATTCTGAACCCACTACCACCACCCCCTTCTCAGAAGGATTCAACGCTCACTGGGTGGGGGACGGTACAGCCCACTTTGAGAACATATGCTCTGGATTAAGGAAACTGCCCAAAAAGTGATTCCCAGATGATAAACAATGCGAGTCCTATATAACGTCCCATGACACTAAAAGACCATGATACTATTTTATATATTTTTTAAAAACTTAGTGACAATATAATAGTTCTGTTGATAAGAATCGACGAGTCTTCAAGTTAAATATAATTTTCCAAGCACCACAATGGATTTTTTCCCCCGGATATCTTCACGACTCCAGCAATTAGTGTGTCAAGTGTTAAGCGTTCTAGTTGTTATGTTTGAGTGGGGGGGGGGGGGGTGTGTGTGTTTCAGAAACAGTGTTGTTGATAAACAATCATAGATTAGATATCCTATGCGACATACGAACTTTATTTTAACTTAATGTCACACAGAGTGAATAGTTATTTCTTCTTTATCTTATTGTGAGCGCTGATTATCGTGTAATTATCCCTTGACATTTTTTTCTAATTAGTCACGTATCCCTATTAAGGATGTAGCCATCAACCCAACAATTTTGAATGTAGTGATTTTATAGGCAATATAAATACGTACAGTAGTTTGCCATTGCTTTCTGAACGGTCCGGATGCTCAAATGCATGTGGCGGGGATCGAACTCGGTACTTTGGCCGTCACAGGCCCGTCCTCGCCAAAGAGCCAGAACAGAAGTATTATTTTCTAATTACCTTAGACAATATATCTTCTTTTATGGCAGCAATAGGAATACAGTAGACATAACATAATAGGTTCAGTGGTAGAGTGGTTACAAAACTTCGGTGGAATTGTATTATGTTCGAAATAAGATCGTCCAGATTGTACTTGCGATACGTAGTCATAATCATTTGAATGTGTGTAGTGTAGCAAACTGTCAATGTATGGAACTAGCGATAAACTGTCAATGTATGGAACTAGCGATAAACTGTCAATGTATGGAACTAGCGATAAACTGTCAATGTATGGAACTAGCGATAAACTGTCAATGTATGGAACTAGCGATAAACTGTCAATGTATGGAACTAGCGATAAACTGTCAATGTATGGAACTGTCAATGTAGTACACTAACAATAACCCGTTTAATGTATAGAAATAACGATAAGCTGTTAATATTTCAAAAGAAAGATTATACCGTCAATGTATCGAACTATCAATAAATTTCGAACTTTTGTCTGGTACGATTCAAAGAATAAATCAATAAAATATAATGTAATCGTCAGATGGGAAACAGCATGGTCAAGTAAATGAGTTTGACCAAAAGTGACATCGACAAGTATACTGGCAGATGGCTAAAATGAACGTTATTGAATCCTTTATTGAAAAATCTGTCGATAAAGAGATAATTTTGGCGAAATGCATTCCAAAACCTTTGAGACATCTTGCAGTACTTCAAGATAATTTTATGTAAACGGAAAAGCATGTATTGACAAGAATCGGCCACAGCCTAGAGCTAAAAAATAATTTATCTCACCCAACAATTGATTAGTTAATTTGTTTCCGCATACTTTCGCCATTTAAGCAATTAGTGTGACAAGTGTCAGAGTTATATTTCTTGTAAATTGCCCAAGCTAAATTAGTATTTAGAAACAACAAATAAAACATAAATTATCTCTTGATCTTCGCCGATGCTACAATATTCGTGTGCTGTCCATGTGATATTTATTTAGGATATATTTTGCACCTCATAGGGGAGCAAAGAATAGCATGTCATACGTAGCAACTAAATAGGTTTTGGGGTCTGGTTTACTACCACATTCCATAGAAGGTCGCATTATCCGGAAAATTAAATGAATCCTAAAGTAAGCGGTATCAAGCAAAAGACACAGAAATCGCATCAAAACTATAAACCATGATAAGCCCATTGTATTCACTGGAATACATCCTGCTAAACTGCAGAAATTTGAGTCTGAACATACAAATTTAATTCCCAATATTCGCACTTTGGTTGTCGTTGTGCATTGGGGGAGAATTTAATATAACAATTCTAGTGTTAGTTTCCAGGTCTCTAAGCACATTACGAATCCAGTATCAGACAGATACACGACATCGGCATATTGACTGATTCAATTGTACCAGAAATAAGTACATTTTTCCACTATTCAAATCACGCTCTGTCAACATGTTCTTTGGTCTTCCAAACATTTTCTTAGAATTACGGCCAAGCAAAACTAACGACCTGTGCCATTTTGGGTAGAAACGACCAGCCACGGGTGAACATCCTAGACGTGATGTGTACAGTTTGTTAGTATGATTATATGTCTGAAGTTCATGTTGTTTGGGAGGTTTGAATAAGTGACACCGATATGTGCCCCAACGGATAATCTGCAGAGAACACATAACACATTTAACACAATTTCTCACTGTACCACATCACAAAAATAAAACTTTGATCATCTGAAAATGCTCTGACGAACAAGATCTACGGACCTGTCATCGTTGACCACAGTATAATTAATTGAAGAAATTCATATCAGCGTATAAATCCGACAGGGAAACTAGGGAGAAGAGTCTGAAGTTGTCATTTTTGTATAACTAGTTTAATTGAACAAAAGTAATTCTTGTGGTGAGATATTCTTCTTTCAGTAACGAAAGTTAGTCGAATTTGGTGAAATTATAGCTTTTTACCATCAAAACAAAATAAGGGTAGTTGTGGTTCGGCGAACCATAACCAACGGAAAGTTAGCTCAGCTTGAGATTATAACAATCAATAGTCTGTGTAATTCTTACTCTCAACCTCTCTTTTATATGAGTGTATCGTGTCTTTCGGAAATTAAAGTCATACTGACATATCGGGGATCATCATTCTAAGGTGACGCATATAACATTTCTAGTGATTTTAATTGGCCACTTTGTGTATACTGTGTCGATAGCCAATGAAAATCACGGAAAATGTCAAACACATGCGTCAGGCTAGAAGTATGCCCCCGATTTATTCTACAGGTCTTATATCGTTGATGTTTCGCCGAAGACGGATGTGTCGGGTCATTGGCGCAAATAAAACGGCGACACAACGCATTTCTGGACTACATCCTGCTGGAAATCTAGTATGACCATGGTCCTGCTACACAGGAGATCCAGCGGGAGTTTGAGAATAAACGCTGAAGAAGAATAAGAAATATCGTTGATGTGCAGGGCTGCGTTTACTACTTTACTAAGGATAGGGATTTGAGCGGGGGGAGAATGAGGTGTCTTAAATTGTAACGCTTTCCATTCACTTTTTAGGGATTTGTTATTGATTTTTTTTGCGCGGGGAGGGGGGGGAGTGAAAGGAAACATTACACTCTTTTTCATGTGCTCGTTTCTTGATTGACCAGTTCCATTATTCGACTGGTAGGGGTTTTAACCCTACAAATCTTCCACCCCCCACCCCCCACGTATCTATGGTTTGAGTTCTCAGTAACTTCACATAATTTTGTCACGAAAAAGTTGGAACATTTCCTGTTTGAATCGAAAAAGAACATAGTAAATATAACTTAGTCCCATTTTTCAATATGTTGTATATTTATTGATCTTATGCCTGTGTGTAGTATGGTTATTAACTTTTAGCTTCCTCTTAACTTTTGATGTGTAGTATATTTTCTTAAACCTGATTTATCATTCGGATCTCATTATTTTTCGGTATGTAGTATATCGCTACATTACTCGCTTTCTAATATTATTTTGCAAAGAATGGTTGATGGTGGATTCGAAGAAGAGAACAGATAAAATCCTCGACTGATAACATCAAGGAATGGTGTTGGCGCGATTATTCTAGACGCTTCCAAGTGGTTGATGATAGAGTTATTTGGAGAGCTTTGTGTGTTGATGTATCTATCTATCCAGTGTGGTACCCCTACTACCCTAACGGGTTATAGATTATTATTTATTATGATTATTTTATTATTATTTGTGTGTGTAGTATATTTCTTGACTTCTTTTAACTTCTGATATGTATTGTAGTTCTTGAATCCCTTTTATCTTTCAGTATGTTGTATATGTTTTACACCTTTTTTGACTTTAGATAAGTGGTATAGTATTTAAACTTTTTTTAAATCCTTTAATATGTAATTTAGTTGTTAAACTTTTGTTTGTTGTTTGTTAAATGTGGATTAAAGCCTCTTACCGTGGCACGAGCCGATCAACCTAAAACTGAAATCTATGTTGGTTAAATCTCATGACACTCGGACCACTTTATCTTTCAGTATGTAGTATAGTTTTTGAACCTCTTTTATCATACGGTGTGTAATTATATTTCTTGAACCTTTTTATCATTCGAATCCCTGTATCTTTTTGTATCTGAAACATCATTAATCTTTGTATGGTTGAAAGTTATCAAAACTCTTATCTGTTTGTATATTTTGAAATTCTTCAACCTCTTATCTGTTTTTATGCAATGTGATTCATTAACTGTATGCGGGTGTTATCAGCATGCATACCATGCTCCATCTATTGATAGAAACTGTTAATATATGAGTGTTAATGTGCATTAACATCAGCTACAACATAACATAAACTGTTCTATAGCATATGGGAGTATCAGTTCTGTTAAATATTGCTAACTTCCACCTTCCTCTATTATTATATTACTACTTCCTTCCTCCCGCGGTGCCATACTTGTTTATAATTTACGAGCTGTCTGCCATTTTGTCAATAGGTTTCCTGGAAAATGAGAACTCGCTGTTGTTTTTTTTTAATTGAACGTACTTTCACAGACTATGATAAAACATAGAGATTTGATGAGAATCATTAAAATATTGTTTCCTTCCTTTCGTGAACTATCCCTGCCAATGACAGAATTATTCCACTTGAGACATCGTTACGTTCATAAAACGAAAAACAGAGTAAACTCGAAGTAATGAAGCGTCTTTTAACTGTTGTGAAGCTGGGATAAGCATGTATGTTGTCTGTCCTTGTTTTTACAATTACGGTCTTTATAAGTCATTGGGTGCTAACGTGCATCCCATCATGATCAATAATGCCTTTCTATACCAAATTATGTGATTTTCTAGTTTCTTCTTTCTGCTCATTCAGTCGGTTATCATGTTACAGCACTGATGTTGGTGGTGATGATGGTAGAAACCAGAGGACGTATGATTCTGTTACTCGTGTTCTCTTACGCCGGACAGCGGGGTTTTATTTCAGCTACACATTAACATAATCTTCGGTACCTCTAATATTTTATGGTAGTGTGTCCTGATATAACCTAAATGGACTAGGTCCGTTGGTTGAAAAGGCACGCATCTCCAAAACAGAGGCAAACTCTTTAACTACCTACCCATAATCTTCGGTTATAAAGTATTTTAGATCTTTTGCATTTCTCAAATGATGAACTCATTTGTGGTTGTTGTGTGCAATAACACTAGTTGTATAGCCTTATACTTTGGAGGCAATTGTTCTTCTTCTGAATATTAACAGGATGTAGTCTGGAGAGAGGAATGCGTGGTTTCATGGTTTACAGTTTTTCTTCAATATCTCGTTTTTCAGTCTGACTAATCTGGCTCCAGCGTGGCGTCTGGGTCACTTTGACTCTATATGGGATGGGACAGCCAACTCCATTCTATAACTTCCTTAGTTACTTCTTGCGACATGTCTCGAAGGAAAATTAACACACTTTGCTCCAATTTGGGGACCCGGTAACATGCGGGAGGAATTATGATGTGAATTTCTTGCTTTCTCAAGGTAAATTTCTTTCTTTCTCGAGGTGAATTTCTGGCCTTCTCGAGGTGAATTTCTTGCTTTCTCGAGGTGAATTTCTTGCCTTCTCGATGTGAATTTCTTGCCTTCTCGAGGTGAATTTCTTGCCCTATCCAGGCATATTATTTTATCTAGTTGTGTTGCGTGATATAATCGTTGCTGACGCCCCTCCCGGTCTGGTATTTCCGACTTCAGCACAAGTGATTGCTTGCGATTTCAGGTATGGCTTGACTGATCGTAGTTTTCAGCCTCTGTTGTTGGGCTAAACCTCATCTCCACTTCAAGGAGTTGGCCTCGATGGAGATGTTGCAGATAAAATGGCTGATTCCTTTCCAGCAGTCCAGACATAGGTTATTAGCAGGTTTCACGACAGAGTAGATCATAGAATGAAGTAGGCATCCTCACGCTCAACCTTCCTAGTTGCCTCTTATGATATGAGTTGCAGCCAGTAGGTTACTCTTTTTTGTTTCCCTATAATACACGTATAATAATAATACGACTGCATGGAGAGAGTTTTACTGGTGGGGATGATAGAAGGCAACAGAGGCAAATGCCGATCAAGACGCCGTTGGGCAAAAGACATTCAAGGATGCATGCGAATTTCACTGGAAGATGCAGGGCAACTTGCTCAAGACCGCGGAGAATTCAAGAGATCCATAGGAAAGACTTATTTCTTATATAAAGACATAGTTCTGGAAAGAATATGTCACTTGATGATGATGATAATACACCTGTATACAGCACCAATATCTTCAAGGAATTGTATGATTCTTTTCAGGACATTCGTAAATCACATAAAACAGTGCTTCTCAATATTTTTTTGGCCTGTTGCTCCCTTTTGGGACACATTTATTTCCGTGGCTCTCCTGATGCTAATTAAAATAAAAAAGGTCACTGACTTCCTTGACGTCATCGATGATTTGCATGATTTAACGCTATAATTTTTGATGTTTATCGTTCTGGTGGTTACCTTTCTGTGCCCCCCCATTTTGGAAGGTCTATGCCCCCTCCCAATTTCATTCAATTTATTTATGTGACAACTTGCACGTTTCCTTGGTCACCTAGGGTGCTGTATAGTCCGCGTTGATAACTACTGATCTAAAGCACAGAAGTGGCACTGTCTCAGTAGGACATACTGTATTTTCTCCTTCTTTCTTCTCGATGTTCACATGCATAAATAATATGTTCTGCGGTCTCTTGGCTCAGTCCACATTTACACAAACCTGACTCAGCATTTTTGGATATTCCGTGCATGTGCTAACTCAGTTTACACCGTTGACAATAAAAGGTTTCAAAGGCGTAGAGAATTTAACTCTTTGTACTCTAATTCCGTAGCTGCCAGTGGTAATCATCAGGGATATCATTCAAAAATGTGTAATCAAAACTTACAAGAATGTAACTCCGATCTTTCTAGTACACTTCGTACAGCTTAACCACTATGCCAGGGTGATCCACAGTTGTACACAGTTCGAAATCTCAAAATAATGATATATATCAAATGCTTTAAATTCGTAGTGTATGTACTTATCAGTATTGAATATTCATGGCAAGTTATTTTAGACATTTTTTCAAGTTGTTGACATTTGTTGATGAACAAATTTTCAATCAAAGCTTCGAGATGTAATTTACACATACGGCTCAATAATAAAAGAAACAAACTGGTGCGGATGGTTTTTGTTGTCTACAAAATTACAAAAAACGTGGTGGAGAAATCGTCTGTCTATTTCACGACATTGCACTTAAGAATGGAAACAAAGGCAGTAATAGCGGCTCTAACTTTGCTGATAACGCCGCCACCCACAGTGATTATATCAGACTCCCAGAGTAGGCTGCACAAGATATAAAAGTGCATAAGGGATACTCTTCTCAGCAACGGGCAAAGCATCACATAAATCTGCTCCAGATCATGCAGGGTTAGAAGCAACGACCGAGTTGATCCATTGGCTGGTAACGCTATAATGGATTGCTAATTGATGAGAAGAGACAGGGCTGATATAATATCAAACATAAAAACATAACAAAACGAAGAATAGCATGCTGAAAGCTACGATAGAAATGTGAGTGATCGGAGGTGATAGGAGGACGTTCTCTCTGGAAAAATAAGATCCGACAACCAACAAATGATATACACAGATGTCTCCGTTAACAGAAACACAAATAAACGCGGTTGGGGTTTTGTTGCCCACAGAAACGGTGTGAAGTTGGTTGAGAAATCTTCGGCATATTCTACTGTCACATCGAACATGAGGATGGAGATAGAGGGAAGTATAGCAGCACTTAATTAGTTGCTTATACATCAACACACTCGGTAATACTCACAGACTCTTAAAGCATGCTGCACAAGATAGAAAAGTTCATGCTAAGAAAAAAATGGTGGGACTTATTGAACGACTCAGTTGTCCAGAGCATCACATTGGTATATACCCTGGTCATGTTGGGGTCAGAGGAAACGAGAGAGCCGACTTATTGGCAGGCAATGCGGCGATTGACGGCACATTGCTGAGAAGAGATCAAGCTGACAATGAAAGCAGTAATAAATTCATTTCAAGATGAAGATGATGTCAATGAGGCTGAGCACGTACACATACAGAGCTTTTATAAATAGGAGTATCTAGAGGGGAGGGAAGGAAAAGTAAATTTTTGGAAAGTCCCGAAGATCACAAAATCAACACCTGACCGGGACTCTCAGTCGTGGGATGACTGTTGGAGCGGAGATCGGAGCACTTATGGGAATATCCCCGCATACTCTGAAGCCAGTTTCTAATCAAGAATCAAGATGATTTAGGCACTGAGCTTATATACTCTTAGATGGTTGACAGAATTGCAAGCAGATCACTTATAGCAGTGCCCTTCGTGCAGGGATGCAAGTTACTAATCACAAATACATCATTTACAGATAGTGGCGTGGTCTACTGACCACAAGCTGAATTAGAAGAAAGCGTTCATTTCCTCATTCAGTAATGCTCTTCTTTCTGTGTTTGTTCTCAAGCTTCTACTAGTTTTGCAGTATATAGTCTTTCATAGATCAGATTGCTTTGTGTCGTTTACCGGCAATATCTACAGAAAACTTACTACGGCCAAAAAAATTCGATATTTCTGGATGTCTCTATCTTCTACAGGGTATCTAACCTCAAGTCCAACCTTCTCTGACCGCCTCTTACGGCATACATGGAAAGTCATACTGTTACTATTGTTTTGCACACTTCTCACTTTTATGGCCGATAAATGAACGAGAATACTCTCCAGTTATCCACATTAAAATCGATACTCTTGAGTTGCGAAATTGGGACATGTTCTTTTTACTATCGCAAGAGCTGTTGATAAATGCTCTGACTTAATAAACATGCTGAATACGAGACTACACATACGGTGGCATTGCATCTCACAGCGACATTTAGTCATCTGATAAACATGCTGATTAGGAGACTACACAGACGGTGGCATTGCATGTCACAGCGACATTTAGTCATCTGATAAACATGCTGATTAGGAGACGATACAGACGGTGACATTGCATGTTACAGCGACATTTAGTCATCTGATAAACATGCTGATTAGGAGACTACACAGACGGTGGCATTGCATGTCACAGCGACATTTAGTCATCTGATAAACATGCTGATTAGGGAGACGATACAGACGGTGACATTGCATGTCACAGCGACATTTAGTCATCTGATAAACATGCTGATTAGGAGACTACACAGACGGTGACATTGCATATCACAGCGACATTTAGTTATCTGATAAACATGCTGATTAGGAGACTACACAGACGGTGGCATTGCATGTCACAGCGACATTTAGTCATCTGATAAACATGCTGATTAGGAGACGATACAGACGGTGGCATTGCATCTCATAGCGACATTTAGTTTTCTAAAACTGTTTGGAGATACCCTCTACCACTGAAAAGTATGCGAAGAGCAACATAAATCTGGAGTAGAAAGTAAAACTCCCAACTCCAAGAATAGTACCTCTTTGATGTTCAGGTACAAGTAAACATGCTGCAATTCATATTCTGCCGCTTGCAATGTTATTACACATCAAATAAATAATGAGATTGCGGTTCAATACCTCAACAATATTTAC